>CAUYQG010170684.1:0-16942 GCA_963574415.1 Tarsius wallacei | reverse complement strand
CCTTTTACTTCAGGGAAGGTCCTAGCAATCCTGGGTCAAAAAACAAATGAGTTCTGGGAAACTTATGTATATAAGACCCGAGTATAATAACATACTTATGACAGATGAGTCAACGCATTGACTCATGAACAACTAAAAGGGGGGAATGAAATATCTATCTGCAAAACCTATAATAGCCTGCTGAAATAGATTGCTTAACATGAGTAAGTAACTCCATTTTGTAACAGATCTTCCATCTTAGCCTAAAAATGACCCCCTTATGTAACCTTATCATAATCATACCCCACACCCCCATTCTTGTAGCCCTCAGTGATTGTAAACTCCCCATTGCATAAATTCTGTAACCATCCATACCCCTTACTAATCATATGATTTGCCAAGAAATATCAATCAAACTACAGCTTATGTAATGTTTAACTTTAAAAAACCCACTACTCACTGTGTTTGCCACCAAAAGTTATTTGGGGCACTAGTCCACTCTCAGTCACCGGCATCAATTAAGGAATCATAATCTGACCTTCTTTGTGTGTTGGCATTGTTTCTCACAATCCAGCCACCTCACTTTAATTTTCTGATAAGCAAGGAGATCATCTGGATTTGTGGACTTCTTGCATCTGTGTACATTTCTCTTTTCTCTTACACTCTCCTTTTTTTAAAAAAAAGCAGAATTTATTGAGAGGACAGAAAGCTCTCACAGTGGGAGGGAATCCTAAGGGGTTGCCCTACACTCTCCTTATATCCAGGAGTATGTGGGGGCTTACTTCTTTGGTACTTGGCTCTGGCAAAAACCAGTTTGTCTAATATGTCACTGGTGGGTGTGGCTTTCCCCAGCGGGGCAAAAAATGTGGACTCACCTTGAAACTACTCACAGGGTACATTGGAGTGATTTGAAGCCTCCACAGACTTATGTCCTCCAACTCAGTGATCAAGCAATCAGGTGCCATTCCTATGCCAGAGTTCCCAACATGCTCTGTGATGCACACCATATCCTGCTCCTCCCCCCTCAAATTCTGGTACAGGGCTGCAACTCAACCTCAAAATGTTACAAGTAAACAGGTGATTTTTTTTCCTTGCCTCCAGCAGCCGCATCTGATCACATCTGTTGTCACTGAAGATCAGAAGGGTGGGACCTGTGGCCTTATCCAATCAGTGGGTGTTAGCTTGAAAACTGCTCAGTCAGAAAGGTGCCGGAAGTGAGGGGGTGACTTCCAGGTTCTGACCAGGCTTTTTGTATCCTGCACCTGAGAAACAGTAAAAATGAAAAAATAATGAAAATACATGTTTGGGAGGAAAGTTTAAATGTAATCATTACATCGACAATCCTCTAATCAGTTTTTAAATTGAGATGTAGATATGAGGTACTTCTGTTATGGAAAAAAAAGTTTTTGGAAAACAAGGATATTTGAATTGAAAATTCATAAAAATTCTGAAAAAAATAAGATGACATTGTATATAACAAGGACTTGGAAAATAAAGTAGTGTGATAGTGAATTTAAGAATAGACTGAGCCCAACTTCTTGGAAGACTGAGGCAGAAGGATTGCCTAAGCCCAGCTGGTAGAGGCTGCAGTGACCTGGAGTGTGCCACTGCATTCCAGTCTGGGCAACAAGAGTGAGACTCCAAGAAAAAAATACAAACAAACCAAAAAAACACTCAGAAACCAAGGAAATGCAAAGTTTAAAAGTAGAATAAGACATATATAGAAATGCACTACAATAAACCTGCAGTGTGGAAGAGAAGATGTGTCTTTGCTGTGTCTCACTGGAGATGGAAGCTCACACATGTGCAGCCACTGTCTTACAGTGTGATTCCTTCATGAAGGTCTTCCTTCTCACCGATGTCAGTGAAGAAGACTGGACCCTTCTGAATGTTCAGTCTTGAGGTCACCATCTACGCACAGTTGCATCCTTTACCACAAATCAATAGCTACAAAAGTGTAACCAATATTACATGCAACAGAAGACCCTTCCCATTTTAAGTCAGTGATGGATAATGTTCTAAAAACTAGATGATTCTGCCATTAATCATTTAGGAAGCACAAAATCTGGTATATTTAAATGAAATGGGTGGAACTACACTTTAATTATATCTAAATATTTTAAAATTTTATGTTCACAATGTCACGGTTTCTTTAGTTCAATCTCCACCATAATTTGATATCCTTCCTCATGTACCTTACTCTTTCACTTCCATTATATCTTCATACAGAAGAACAACATCGTCCTCTTAAAGCATCTTTCTTAAAATTGCTATTGGTAATCAAATCTCTCAGGAGTTTTCTGTTTGAATTTTTTTTTTCTTTTTCTTTACAGATATCTAATTCTAGCTTTCAGAATAGTTTATATCAGCATTGTTAATACTTCTTTCTCTGTTTTCTAGAAAATACAAGTTTTGAAAATATTCTTAGTGCTTTTACTGTACTTTTGTATTGTATTTTCAATTTCTATTTATTTATATACTTCTCTTTATAATTTATATACATATACATATATTTTTTTTGAGTTGTTGTTTCTCTGTCACCCAGGCTGGAGTTCAGTGGCATGATTATGGCTCAACCTATGGGCTCAGACAATTCTCCCCCTAAACCTCCAAAGTACCTGTGTACAACATGAACCTCACACCCGACTAATTTTTCCTTATTTTTGTGTAGATAGGAGGTCTTGGTACACTGTCCAAGCTGCTCTCAAACCCGTCGGCTCAAGAAATCCTCCACCTCGGCCATCCAAAGTTTTAGGATTACGTTCCTGTGCCACCACCATGCATCACCCCTCACTGCTTTTAGGTGTTTTCCTTTTTTGTGTTATTATGCAATTTGACTAATATTGCTTTTAATACATTTTTCTTGCTATTTTTGACACACTGTCTTCCTTTTTTTTTGAGTTGGAGTCTCACTCTGTCGCCCAGACGAGTGCAGTGGCATGGTCCCAGCCACCACAGCCTCAACCTGTTGGTCTCTGGAGATCCTTCTACCTCAGCCTTCAAAGAACATGTGTGCACTACCACGTCCAGCTAATTTTTTTGATTTATTGTAGAGAGGAGTTCTCACCAATTTACCTGGGTGGGTCTTGGACCCATGGGCTCAGGCAATCCACTTGCCTTGTCCTCCAAAAGTGCTGGGATTACAGGTTGAGCCACCGAGCCTGGCTGACACACTTCATTTCTAAATTTAGAAATTCATGTCCAGTTTTTAATTATTGTAGAAACTCATAAGTCATCAAATGTTTGGATATTATCTTTATTATTTTCACATATTTTAGTCAAATCACTACATAAATGTTTGAAAAATGTTTCATGTATTCACATTGATGTCTCCATTTATACTAAACTGTAATTGTGTTTTTTATCTGCTCTGGCCAGGTGTGGTGGCTCATGCTGTTATAACTGGATTGTGAGAAATGATGCCAACACGCAGACAGGGTCAAATTGTGATTCCTTTACTGACGACGGCGATTGAGAGCAGACTAGAGTCCAAAGAACTCCTGGCCCCGAACAGAGTGAGTGGTGGGTTTTTAAAGATAAACATTATATAAGCTGTACAGTTTGATTGATATTTCTTAGCAATACATTTGACTAGTAAGGGGTATGGATGGTTACAGAATTTACCCAACTACGGAGTTTCCAACCACCCAAAGGTAAGGGAACGTGGGTGTGTGGGATGATTACGGGAAGATTACACAAGAGGGTCATTCCTAGGTTAATATGGAAGATCTGTTACAAAATGGAGCTACTTGTGTCAAGATATTACAGGTTATTATAGGTTTTTCAGATTAGATACTTTATATTTAAATCCTCTCTTTTACTTGTTCATGAGTCAATGTGTTGACTCATCAGTCAGAAGTATATTATTGTACTGGGGTTTTATATATAGGAGCTTGACAGACCTGATTTGTTGTTTGATAAAACAAATAATCCAATTTATTACACAGGGCCTGATAAGTAGACCAACGAGAACAAGTATGAGGGATCCAACTAAACTAGTAACAAGAGTTGTTGACCATGGGTTTCAATTAAATAGGACCTGGAACCAGGATTTATTAGATTTTTATTCATTGTTTGTTTAAATTTTTTCTGACTTTTGAAGAATATTTCTAATAATCCCAGATTTGTGAGCATACAAGCTTTTGCAAGGGTTACACAGAGTTCACCTTGGGATAGAAAAAGTAAGTTTAGACCTTTAAAATTTTGAAGGAAAACTTCAGCTAGGGATTTTACCTGGTCATGGAGTTGGTCCATGGCAAATTGCAGCTTTTCTAGGTCAGCATTAACTTTTTAGGCAAGGTTAGCTAGACCCAGCTCTCCATGAACCAGAGCAGTGGTGCCAATTGTAGCTGTTCCTGCTACACTTAGCCTGACTAAGGCAGGTACTAACAAGGGAACAGTACATTTTGAATGAGCAATTGGAAGACCAGGAGGATTGTGTAGAAGAATCTTCGGGACCACTATAAGTATAAACCTGAGGTAGCACATGAACAGTAATATAGAGACTGATTAATTAACCTTTGGTAGTAGCACATTTTGTAAGGTCTATAGAACTAGTTAACCAGGTGTTGGCAGGAGCCACATAGACCATGGATTTGGCTATGGTTGTAATGAAAGAGAAGTTACAAATATGGGAGAATGGAGAAGTTGTTAGATTGTAACCTGGAGTTTTGAGACAGGAGGTTTTAGCAGTTACATCTCCTAGACTAATGTGAATTATTTCAGGAGTACAGTTAGTTCTTCAGATGATAGGAGTTTTAACTCCCATGCCAACATAGTAAGGAGGTTTCAGCTTTAAGCAAAATCAACAGTCTGAGGCCAACTGGGGCATAGTGCCATTAAGCAGATGGTGCATATTAATTAACATAAGATAAAGACTAGAAGGTTGGCAGGTCAGTCTTGGAAGCAGTCGAGATGAACTCAGGACCTGTTGAGGTAAACCTGGGGTAATGGCTAGGTTGACAGATGGCAGAGACTGAGGCAGAGGCTGGTGGTAACCGACAAGGGAATCTTCAGCTCTGCCAATGGCCTTATAGGTTTGACCATAGTTTTTTAGGTGATCATTTGCCACCGGATGTTGAATAAGGTACCAGGGTAATACCCATTTATACAGTCGTATATCCCCGGTATTTTCTGTACTCTAGGAATAATGGAGAGGATTGGTAACCTTTATATATATAGGTTGTCCTGGGCCAGCACCCAGTCAAAGGGTAATTTCAGAGGTGTCATTAGGCCCCCCACTGTAAGTTGCAATGGTGATGCATTTCCAGTCTGGGCAAAAGAAGTTGTTTTCCTGGTTATAATTGTGGTCAGTGGGATTAAGGTGGCAGAGATAAAAGTCTATGTCCTTTATACACCTTGGGGCTGCCCACTGTTTGCATGATTTGCTATAGTAATGATTTTGTATGCCGTGTTTACCATACAGGCTTCCAGATATATATTTCTTTTCTATTTGTGCTAGGTCAGGAAAGTTTACTTTAAACTGGACTGGAGGTGAACCATGAGTTCAGTTTTGGATTCCTAGGACCTTCCCTGATATGAAAGAGATTGAAGAAAAGGTATAGGCAGTATGGTAAGTCATTCCAAGAGAGGGGAAACAAATTATGAAGCAACACCATAACATAGAAGGGCAATAATATATCCTATGCATAGGAGATAGAATATTAACAGAGACTTTTTTCCACATTTTCAATATGCAGGAAGTATAGTAAGCAATCCTGTGTCAAAACCCAAAACAAGTGGGATTACAAAAACAAGAGGTAAAAGCTAAGTACAATTCATGTAAAGAAATTAGCAACCAGTCTGTTTGAATATCACGGTTTAGATGTGTGTCAAAAGGTGACCTTGAGAGGGTTCTTGGAGTCCTTGGAGATAGTTCAGGTGGTTGAGTGGTGGCTGCCTTCCCTTGTTGAATGAGGGAGTGTATATTTGGGGTCTCCTGCTACCACTGTGCAGTCAATAAAACGAACTGGTGGAATTAGGTCGGTTTCCCTGGTCCTTTTTGCTCCGGTGTGGTGAATCTAGGCTGGTATCCCGTTAACCTTGATTGCTGTTGGAGTGGTGAGGATGACGAGAAACAGTCCCTTTCAGGTAGGAGTTAGTCCATCTTTCTGGAACATTTTGATGAAAACCAGGCCATCGGTCTGGAATGGATGACAAGGTGTGCAGGACGGAGTGGGCAAGACAGCACAAACACTGGAGTGTACACTTGCCTGGACCTGTTGTCAAGACTGGAGATACCTTAACAGAGATTGATTGGTAATTTTTTTTTTGAGTTGAAGTCTCACTCCGTCACCCAGATTGGAGTGCAGTGGCACGCTCCCAGCCACCGCAACCTCAACCTGCTGGGCTCTGGCAATCCTTCCACCTCAGTCTTCCAAGTAGCCGGGACTACAGGCGCATGGTACCACATCCAGCTAATTTTTCTTTTATTGTAGAGATGAGGTCTCACCAAGTTGCCCAGGTGGGTCTCGAACCTGGGGGCTCAGGCACTGCACTCACCTCAGCCTCTCAAGTTGCAGGATTACAGACTGAGCCACTGAGCCTTGCTGGTAATTATTTTTTAAGGAAGAGGTACATTGGAATAGGTTAATATGGATTATACCTGAGATATCTGGGTTTTTAAAAAGACAAAGTTGGCAAAGTTATTTTTCTTACCTAGGGTATGTTTTTTTTTTAGGTCACAGCCTTTATTCTTATTATTGTGGTAAGGTTTATGAGTGAAATAAAAATTCTCACATTTGGTCTGTCCTTTTATTCCTCATTTCTATTCCTGGATATATTTTTATGATTTTGGGATCCTGGCAAAGATCAATCTTCTGTAACTTTTTCTTGCTGAGGTGGGCTGTAGAGATGTCTCCTACCTATTTATTTTCAAGGGCACACATAGGAAACAGTGAGACTTTAACTAAATATTATTTAGATTTAGTAAAGTACCAAGTGAGAGCACAGGCAAAATTATTAGGCAAACAATGATGAAAAAGGTCATTGTTTCAGAAACAATGCTGGAAAAGTGAAATTAGTTTTGTATGAAGCCTTTGATTTATTAATTCAAGCGGACATATTTTTTATAAATTATAGTAGTACTTTAATAAGGAAATAGCCCTTTTTTCTTTAAAAAAACAATTTTATTATAAAACAAAAATGTATCATATAAACATACTAATATGCTGTCTATAAGTATTTTTATTAGCTTTTTAAAGTTAGTATGGCAGTGGCTGCTAGGGTCTGAAGGCAAGATGGTCACCATTTTGTTGTATTGTCCAATTGCTTAGATGAGTACATTACTGCCTTTATATCTGGACTGTGCTTGTGTCCTTGGGCTGGACCATACTTTTGTCCTAGTAGCCCAAGGCTATTTTTTCCCCCTCTGATGTGTAGAGGGTAAAATTCTTTTGGATAAAGTTATGTGATTTCAGCATGGATGACCAGGACCAAAAGACTGGCAACAGTGTTCAATTAAAACTTAATTGGTGTTTCAGTGCCCTGGTTTACCTGGGAGTTCTTGAGGTGATGGTGAGTCAGTGCCAGGCAGTTTAGCAGGTTTGCAGGCCTCCATAGGTGGCCATTATTTGTGAGCCAAGTGTTCCCTCCTCTCTTCAGAAGAAAGTGCACTTGCTTCCCATGCCTTATTGACCTGTACAGTGGACAAGGTCCAGGAGGTCAGGCCTCTTTGGAGCAACTGTTTCCAGTGTCCCCAAAGGCTGTACCCATAAGCAATGGACACCATTCCCTTAGCAGGTTTGTTTTTGCCAAGTCTTTGATGGACACTTGGCAACTTGGTCACTAACTGTGACTGACAATTGGGGTGCCTCTTTGGCCCTTTGTTTCTGCTGCCCTCCATGCTGACACCGTTTTGTTTTGGTTAAAGAAAAAACCTAAAAGCTAATTTTTTTAATAGGTTATACCTATGAAACTCTTTAACCATTTCTCTGTTGGTGACACTCTGATGCAAAGTCCTTTAGAGTGAACAGACCACATAGATGTGTAATAATCTGTCCGTACTTATTTGTAATTATCAATGGGCATAGTTGTTAAGAACTTTTAAAAATTACTAAATGGTAGATTCTGTTGGAAGGCACAAATTGTTCACACCTTATTAATAGAACTACAATGCAGCAACTAGGTGAGAGTGATCAGTTCTCATTTTTACTGTGCTTACATAGAGTACCAGTATCTTATTAATCTGGCAGATGTATTAGGAATAGGCCAGTTTTTTAAACCCTATCATGCATGGAAGGTGTTTAGCATTTAAAACTTTACCTGTTTTATAAAAGGTTGCTAATTAGGCACAACAGGTGATTTATTCTTTTGTTTATAAAATACAATTTTAGCAAGCCTGATATAACAAACAGTGGTGTTATTGAACGTTAATGTGTTAACACATGGTAAAGTTGGAAATAAAATATACTAGGGCACTTGCAAGTTTGGATGGTAAAACAAATTAAAATTACAATTAACCATTAGCAATTACAAATGACTGTTAGCAAATCTGCACTGTTTTTAAAATCATAATAGCATATACAACTGGAAAAAATTTATAAGTTGATTATATACCAAGATTTTTTCCTTCATAAATTTCCCTTTGTGATTCTTAGCTTTTTACATGTGATGACATACTTGAACAATGACATGCTTGGACTCTGTAGTCCCTGTATTTTTTTCATATTATAGCTCCTTTTCTCATTGAAAGTAACTCAGACACTTAATGGATCTTTAAAATAATTTTGAGATTTTTAAAATCAAATGAAAAAAAATTACCCATAGTTTTATTTATACTTTTTAAATTTATGTATAGCAACTTGCTTAATTACTTATGAAAACTATATCCTGGCCAATCAGTTTTTAGCATTTTTCTGATAATGTAATTGGTCATACTTATAACAAAGCACTTAAGTAAATAGAGATTATTCTGGTCTTGGCTAGGCTTATAATTTTATAATGTGTGATGAAATGTATGTTGACAGTTTTAAAGATATATTTTTATTTTATTTACTGAAGATTATTAAAGTCACATGAATTTGGAAAGTATTTTATGAGTATTTATTTATTCAAAAGTCAATTTGGTAACATGGTGGACAAAACATATAACATGTATACATGCACACATAATTAAAACAAATCTAGATTTAATAACCTTTTTCTTTAATTTTCAGCCAGAAAACAGCAACAAGTTTGTTATTATGAATATTTTTAGGTTATTCAAATTTAAAAAATTGTATTTCTGACAAAATTGGAACCAGCTTGCATGGCTAAACTGTGTCCCAATGAAAGCTGTGCTGGTTTAGTTATGTTTACATTTTTATTGAGAACTGGCTGAACTGTATAAGCAATGCCAATGGAAAAGGTAGAAAGACAAAAACAAACTTAAAAAAATAAATAAAATAAAATCAGGAGTCTAAAACCAGAAAACAGAATTATGGCCATAAACAGAACAAACACAACAAATTCAACCCAAGAAACACGAACATCCAAAGACCCTGTAGAGGGCCATCCAACATTACCATTGATTTTGTAGAAGGTCAGGAACTGGCCCTGAGAGATGTACTCCATAATTTTCTGTAAAACTGACAAAGAAGTTTAGTAACATACAATTCAGGGGACTTGTAGGCTTGGAGATTTAAGATCCCATATTGTTAAAAACCAGTAAATTACAGGAGGCACCTGATGAAAAACAGACCTCCCATAGAAAGAGATAAGCAAAGGCTAATAAAATTTTATAGCCTAAATGTCAATATTGAGGTGTA
Organism: Tarsius wallacei; assembly: GCA_963574415.1. Classification (NCBI taxonomy): domain Eukaryota; kingdom Metazoa; phylum Chordata; class Mammalia; order Primates; family Tarsiidae; genus Tarsius; species Tarsius wallacei. The sequence continues at coordinate 7,217 of CAUYQG010170684.1, read as the reverse complement.
GCAGAGGCAAGCCCTGTAGCAAAGAGCACAGCAAGGATGCAAAGAACGGAAAGGAGCCAATGTCATAAACAATCAGAAGCCAAAGCAGGTACCCCAAAAGAAACCAGTAACTAAACTGAGACACTACAAATAGAAACCAGATCCTAAACTGAGACACTGTTCTACCAACATCTTGGGTCAATGAACAGAGTCTAAGGAGTAACCTTGTCAGGCTCCATCCTCCTTAACTGAGTTGTGGCCACATACAGATTAAACAGATTCTTACCTCCTAGGAGAACACAGATCGACTCAGGAATTTTTAAGGTGGGTCACTCCTTCTCCTTCTGAGCCAGATGAGATGTTATGGAGCCCTGGAATGACTCAGGGGGCACCTCCCTTATAACTCTTTCACTGAACTGGGGAGAGCTGGAGAGAGGTCGCCTCCTGAGGTTGGTGACTTTCTTGATGTTATAGCTGGATTGTGAGAAATGACTCCAACACACAGAGAGGGCTGAATTGTGAGTCCTTTATAGACGTTGGCAACCGAGAGCAGACTAGTGTCCAAAGAACTCTTGGCCCCAAATTGAGTGAGAAGTGGGTTTTAAAAGGTAAACATTACATAAGCTGTACAGTTTGAGTGATATTTCTTAGCAATACATTTGATTAGTAAGGGGTATGGGTGGTTACAGAATTTACCCAACTATGGTGTTTCCCACCACCAAAAGGTAAGGGAATGTGGGTGTATGGGATGATTACGGGAAGGTTACCTAAGGGGGTTATTTCTAGGTTAATATGGAAGATCTGTTACAAAATGGAACTACTTATGTTAAGCAAGTTATTACAGATTATAGGGTTTTCAGATTAGATACTTCATATGTCAATGCCTATAATCCCAGGACATTGGGGGACTGACAGACAAAGATTGCCTGAGCCAATGGGTTAGAGACAATCCTGGACAACTTGGTGAGAACTTATCTCTACAATAAATTATAAAATTAGCTAGACATGGTGGCATGTGCCTGTAGTGGCAGCTACTTGGAAGGCTGAGGTGGAAGTATGATTGAGCCTAGCAGGTAGAGGATGTGGTGACTGAAAGTGTATCACTTCATTCTAACCGTGGGAACAAAGTGAGACGCCAACTCAAAATAAATAAATAAATAAAAACATTGCGGCTCAATCACATTTAATGTTTATCCCAAACATTTTATGTTGCTGGTCTATTATATTTCTAATTATGTTTTCTTTGGCTGTTTTCCAAATATGAGTAGTCAATCTTATAGTGTCTTGTTATTTTCATTTCTTTTCCTCACTGTACTGTTACACCAAGAAGAACATGGGTGTGACCTGAAAAGTCCACTTTTTTTTAGCAAAAACCCTGGCAGTTTTGTTTCGGTTTTTTACAATTTGTGATCATTTAAAATAATCTTGCAAACAAACCACATAGATTAGAAATATATTTTATAGCCGGGCTCGGTGGCTCAGCCTGTAATCCCATGCCTTGGGAGGCTGTGGTGAGTGGATTGCCTGAGCCCGCGGGTTCGAGACCCGCCTGGGCAAGCGAGACCTCATCTCTACAATACATCAAAAAATTAGCCGGGCGTGGTAGGATGCACCTGTAGTTCCAGCTGCTTGGAAGGCTGAGGCGAAGGATCGCCGGAGTCCAGCAGGTCGAGTCTGCAGTGGCTGGGAGTGGCCACTGCACTCCAGTCTGAGCGGCAGAGTGAGACTCCGACTCAAAAAAAAAAGAAATATATTTTATCAAATTAATGTGTCATAGGCACATCAAATAGAAGTATATTCTAGTGTATTTTGACATTTACTACCATGAAACATATACAAGTCTATCATACAAATGTAAACTTAAAATGTATGCATTTATATGTTATATACAGCAGCATTAGCAGTTGGAAAAGTGTAAATGTAAAGATTAAATATTAACTCATAAGGGCATACAATTAGATAACACAGTGTATCAATCAATAATTTTATGGACATTTCCTGCTGCTCTGTGGTGAATGCAAGCATAATGAGATTCTGTTCCACACATCATGTGATACTAATATTTCTATATGAGCACTTGGTCACTCCACGCAAATTAAGGAAATTATCAAGAATCATAGCATATATGGCAAAAAGCTGGGGAGGTAAGGGTATCAAGATATATATCTTGCAGACATTCCAGAGGCCACACCAGAGGAATTAGCAACAAACGACTTGATGAGACAAGTGCTTCCAACTCAGTGCCAGGGGACTGGAAAGGAAACAGAAGAGGCTGGATATGGTGGCTCATGCCTGTAATTCCAGCAGTTTGGGAGGCAGAGTTGAGCAGATTGCCTGAGTCTAGGGCTTCTAGGTATGCCTGGGCAACTTCATGAGATCTTAACAATAAATTCAATAATTGGTTGGGAATGGTGGCACACGTTTGTGGCATCAGCTACTTAGAAGGCTAAAGGGGCAACATGGTGTAATCCCATGACACCAAGGCTGGGTGGCCATGAGCATGTCACTGCAATGAAACCTGGGGAGTGGAGTGAGACTTCTAACTCAAAAAAATAAATAAATAAATATAAGGAGCAGCAATGCCAATAAACACCTTGACGTTATACAAGCTGGCAGAAGGTTTCTGAGATTAGGCATTACTTTTGACCTGTTTTGTAACAGGGTTCCATTACAAACAGCATATTCAAACTAAAAACAATGGTGGAAGAATTTTTGGTACTATATAGCCACGTTTTTAGAGAAATGAAAATGTAAAAGTGTCAGACAGAAACTAAGTTTTGTTTCTGTCATGCTACACCAAGTTTCCCAACTCTCTTGCCTTTTCTCCATCTTCTGCACTTTTTCCACCACTGCCAATTGAGGCAGTGAGACCAGATCCTCTTCTTCCAACTCATCCTCAAATTCTTATGGTGAAGGTGGCAAGGATGAAGAATTTTATGATGATCTGCTTTCTTTTATTACATATTTATTTACTTGAGTTGGAGTCTCACTCTGTCACCCAGACTGGAGTGCAGTGGCTGCTCCCGGCCACCGCATCCTCAACCTGCTGGGCTCCAGCAATCCTTCCACCTCAGACTTTCAACTAGCTGAACTACAGGCGCACACTACCATGCCTGGCTAATTTTTTGATTTATTGTAGAGATGAGGTCTCGCCATGTTGCCCAGGCGGGTCTCGAACCCACGCACTCACACAATCCACTCACCTCAGCCTCCCAAAGCATGGGATTACAGGCTGAGCCACCAAGCCCGGCTGATGACCTGCTTTCATTTAATAAATAGTAAAGATACTTTTTCTCCTTTATGGTTTTCTCTTTTTCTTTTCAATTCGGGGTGTAGCTGTGCAAGTTTATTACATGAATATATTGTGTGATGGTCAAGTTTAAGCCTCTGCTAAACCATCACCAAAAAATGGCAGACAGTGCCCAACAGGCAGTTTTTAAACAAAAAATGATTCCCTCCCACTTCACCAGTTTCTAGGATCTACCATTCTCATTTTTATGTCTGTGTGTCCCCAGTGTTTAGCTCTCACTTATATGTGAGAACATGTAGTATTCACTTTTTCCTTTCTATTTAATTGACTTGCATTATTGAAAGAATACTGTATACAATACACAAATATACAAAATATGTTAATGGATTATTTATGTGGAATCCACAAAATGCAGTTTCTTCATTCTGAAAATGTTATCTCTTACATAGAGACACAAACTCACTCTAAGAGGAATATTTATTGCATTTTAAAGAGCATTTATTACACATCAAGCATTGTTTTGTGTTTGCTTACTTTGATGGAATGTAAAAAAATACAGAAATAAAACAAAAATTAAAACAACCCCTAGACTTATAAAATCTCCCATTTTCACTGAACAAACTAGTCCAGTAAAGTGTATATAAATCAATTGTTGAGAGGATTGCCTAAGTCCAGGAATTCAGGACCAGCCTGAGCAACTTGGTGAGTCCTTGTCTCAAAAAATTAGCTGGGTGTGGTGGTGCATGTCTGTAGTTCCAGCTACTTGGAAGGGTGAGGCAAAAGGATCACCTGAACCCAGCAGGTTGTCAAGACTATGGTGGCCATGAGTGGGCCACTGCACTCCACTCTGGGGCACAGAGGAGACTCCAGTCAAAAAAATTTATTTTACTCACAGAAGTTTGTGACCAGTTATAGTGTTTTTTAGTGATAAATTGCGAAAGACTTCAAAATCTCCTTCCAGACTAAAGGATCACTAATCCAACATAAGATAGATAACAAATTCATTTTCTGTTTAAAGTATTACAAATTATTTTTGTTAAACATCAACACAATATTTCCGTTTCAAAAAGTCAAAGCTATGCCACTCCTCTTATCAAAAGTGGAGAAATTTTTAAAAAATCAATTGTTTCTTAAAAAATGTAAAAAGAACAAGACCAAAATTATTCAATGATATTTGTTAGTTGTGGAGAAAAACAAATATACCCGTTGTGAATTACATTTTCACAGTGCTTTCAAACACCATAAAATTACCTTCCTAAAAATTCTTGAAATTTCTAAGTAGGCTAAATAATGGTCACTTTATGAACATAGTAAGGCAAGTCAAAGGAAAATGCCCACAGGAAGATTGTGAACTAAAAGCCACTGTATATTAGTGGAATAAATTGAATGTGAAGCAGAAAGAACTGATTGACATTCAGATTTTAAATTATTTCTTTGTTCCAACAATGTATTTTCAAACTTAGGCATACATTCACACAGAAGAACTCAACATTCTCTTCTTTAGCTCTCATATTCATAGCTTTAGAGTGATAACTTAGTATATTTCATTCAGTGTAAATAATATATGCAAGTCTGATGTCTATGAAAATATATCTTATTTATGACATATCAAAATACACTTACAGTTTATAAGTATTGATACCAGTGGATGCATCAAGATATAGATGGTCTGGCCTCATTTTCCCTTTAGCTTGTAACTAATAAAACAACTGGTTTCTACACTGTCAATGTTTCTTTGCCATTTATTCCAGTGGAAAATATATTATCCTGAGAACTCACCTTATGTGGAATTAACAATAACGCTCAATGTGAGCCACAAAAAACCCTTTCCAATTAGATCTTTTCATGGACATTACATATCAATGTTCTCCATCCTCTATGAAAAACATGAGATGACTGCTGGCCACCTTCTATGCAAGGACCTATCATAGCTCTAATATAGCAAAAACTGACCCCATGCTTTTACATAAACACTAGGAATGAAGGCATAGCATCAAGTGAGTTGAGTTACATCAATACTGTTTGTTTTTCAAAAATCCTCAAATTCTGTCAATGTAAAAACAAAAGTATACAGGGAATATAGTTATCCTTTCCTAAAACAACAACAAAAAAATCATCTTCTAATGGCCATTCAATATCTGATGTTTACTTAAACTTGACTTTTCATTTTAAAAGTTTCCATATAGATTGCATCTGTAAAGTTTTCAGTCTCAATACTCAGGTATTTCCAATGGCATATATTTTGAGCAAAGGTCAGTCCACATTCTTTAAATTAGTAGAGTGTCTCCAATGCACACTCTAAAGTCAAAGTTTTCTCTGGTTAAAGGCTTTAAACATTTTTTACATTTGTACATTCAACAGATCTGTGGTTTAAGTCAAGATAATGGTACTATTTACAACTGTAGAATTCTCACCATTTATCTATAGTTTATATTTTGATATATAATTTTGCAGTCACTACAGATACTGAAAATTTAAAAACATAAATTCTCTGATTTGCATTAACAGTGAAAATCTTTACACAATTCCTCTCATCATAGGGTTAGGGTTAGATGCTCATATGTCAACCAAATATTGAATGAGAATTAAAGGCTTTATCACATTGTGGTCATTTATATGATTTCTCCTCAGTATGGATTTCCACATGTCTAGCAAGTCATATATGAGAGCAACAGGTCTTACCACATTTTTAACATTTGTTGAGTTTCTCTCCAGTATGGATGATCATGTGTCCAGCAAATCCATTGTGAGAGAGAATGGCTTTGCCACATTCTTCACATTTGTAGGGTTTCTCTCCAGTATGAATTGTCTTATGTCCAGCAAATTCTTTTGGAGAGCAGAGAGCTTTTCCACATTCTTCACATTTGTAGAATTTCTCTCCAGTATGGATGGTCTTACTTCCAGCAAATGCTTCACATTTGTAGGGTTTCTCAACAATATGGAACTTGCCATTTTGAGCAAGTCTGGAATAAGAGTGAAAGACTTTTCCACATGGTTCACATTTGTAGAGTTTCTCTCCACCATGGATTCTCTGATGGTCAATTAACTTTGAGTACCTATGAAAAGCTTTGTTACATTCTTCACATTTTTACGGTTTCTCACTAGTATGGATGGTCATGTGTCCAGGAATCTTTTTGTGGGTGTGGAAGACTTCACCACAATCTTAACATGTCTAGGGTTTCTTTTCAGTATGGATGTTCTTATGTCAAGCAAAGTGTGAATGAGTGCAAAAGGCTTTGCCACATTCTTCATATATGTAGGGTTTCTTTCCAGTATGGATTATAGTATGTTGAGTAAGATCTGGACAAGTGTAAAAGACTTTGCCACATTCATCACATTTGTAGGGGTTTTCTCCAGTATGGATGATCATATGTCTATAAAATTCTTTGGGAGAGTAAAAGGCTTTGCCACATTCTTCACATTTGTAGGTGTTCTCTCCAGTATGGATATTCTGATGTCAAATAAGACATGAGTGCCAATAAAAGGCTTTGCCACATTCTTCACATTTGTATAGTTTCTCTCCAGTATGCATAGTCTTATGCCCTGCAAATCTTTTATGGGTGTAAAAGGCTTTGACACAGTCTTCACATATTTAGGGTTTCTCAACAGTATGGACACTCTGATGTTGAGTAAGACCTGAGTGCCAATGAAAAGCTTTGCCACATTCTTCACATTTTTAGGGGTTCTCTCTAGTATGGATGGTTCTATGTCCAGCAAATCCTTCATGAGTGTGAAAGACTTTGCCACATTCTTCACATTTATAGTGTTTCCTAACAGTATGGATATTCTGATGTCGAATAAGATTTGAGAGCCAATGAAAGGCTTTGCCACATTCTTCACATTTGTAGGGTTTCTCTCCAGTATGGATGGTCTTATGTCGAATACAACTTGAGAGCCAAAAAAAGGCTTTGCCACATTCTTCACATTTGTAGGGTTTCTCTCCAGTATGGACGGTCTTATGTCCAGCAAACCCTTGATGAGTGCGAAA
>CAUYQG010170681.1:0-22339 GCA_963574415.1 Tarsius wallacei | reverse complement strand
GGCGATCCTTCCGCCTCAGCCTTCCAAGTAGCTGGAACTACAGGCGCGTGCTACCACGCCCGGCTAATTTTTTTTTTGATTTATTGTAGAGATGAGGTCTCGCTTGCCCAGGCGGGTCTCGAACCCGCGGGCTCAGGCAATTCACTCACCTCAGCCTCCCAAAGGCGCGGGATTACAGGCTGAGCCACCGAGCCCGGCTCAGAATCTGCATTTTTAACAAGATCACCAGGTAGTTTATGTGCACATTTCTCTAATCACCTGAGGACCTTTGAGAAGGCAAGGATATAGAGTACCCTTGTGGGTTCATTAAATTCATTTTTGAGCCAGCACAGTGGCTCACACCTATAATCCCAGCAATGTGGGAGGCAGAGGCGAGAGGATTGCCTGAGCCCAGGGGTTCAAGACCAGCCTGGGCAAGTTGGTGAGACCTCGTCTCTACAATAAATCAAAAATTTAACTAGTTGTGGTGGTGCGCATCAGTGGTACCAGCTACTTGGAAAGCTGAGGAAGAAGGGTCGCCTGAGTCTAGCAGGTTGAGGCTGTGGTGGCCATGAATGTGCCACTATACTCCAGCCTGGGTGACAAAGTGAGCCAGGGAGGAGATGGAGTTTGGCTTGGAAGGGACGTTGAGTCAGCAGGCAAGAATCAACTCCACTATTACTAACTTGGTGTTCTAAAACTTTCAACACGTGGGTCCATTGCCTTGCTAGACTCTGGTGTGGCCATGTGCTCTTTGAGCTATGGCTGTCACCATGTTTCCTGACTTTGGCCCCCTCCCCCACCTTGGGGATGTGAATCTTTTCTCTTCTTTCTCTTTCTCTTTCTATTTACTTTTATTTTTTAATTTAATTTAATTTAAATTTTTTGAGTTGGAGTCTCACTCTGTCACCCAGACTGGAGTGTACTGGCCACTCCTGGCCACCGCAGCCTCGACCTGCTGGACCCTGGCGATCCTTCCGCCTCAGCCTTCCAAGCAGCTGGAACTACAGGCATGCCCCACCACGCCCAGCTAATTTTTTTTATTTTATTGTAGAGATGAGGTCTCGCCAAGTTGCCCAGGCAGGTCTCGGACCCGTGGGCTTAGGCAATCCACTTACCTCGGCCTCCCAAAGCGTTGGGATTACAGGCTGAGCCACGAGCCCAGCTTCTAATCTACTTTTAAATAAACTTTTCCTTCTTAACCTTTTTGTGTGTCACAATTCTTTGCATCTACTCGAATCTCTGGGTTACTGTGCTGCGTGCCTCCCCTCTCCACCTCTCTAGCATGTAGCCCTCACCCTAACATTTTTGGAGGTTCCACCAAGATATAACTGGTGACCCTCTGTGGACTGTGTTGGAACCTGGTGGCAACTGAAAGCTCTGGCTGAGGCTATACTTCAGAGTGCTGAAAGGCCCCAGGGAGAGACATCAGACTGTTGTGGCCCGACAGGGTGAGGGAGGGATTAAGGTTAACTCTTTTTTTTTTTTTTTGAGTTGGAGTCTCACTCTGTCGCTCAGACTGGAGTGCAGTGGCCGCTCCCGGCCACCGCAGCCTCGACCTTCTGGGCTCCGGCGATCCTTCCGCCTCAGCCTTCTGAGTAGCCGGAATTACAGGCATGCGCTACCACGCCCGGCTGATTTTTTGATTTATTGTAGAGATGAGGTCTCGCCAAGTTGCCCAGGCGGGTCTCGAACCCGCAGGCTCAGGCAATTCACTCACCTCGGCCTCCCAAAGCGCGGGATTACAGGTTGAGCCACCAAGCCCGGCCAACAATTTGGAATTTTATCCGACTCTCCTCTCCTCAGTTTTGCCAAAACACCACTGCACTGCATTGGCCTTTTTGATTTATGGATCTAGTGGTTTAGCCTAAGTTTGTTTTTTGTTTGTGGCTTAAGAGTGATTTCTTGTCAGGCACAGTGGCTCACACCTATAATTCCTGCACTTCAGGAGGCTGAGGTGGGAGTACTGCTTGAGCCCAGTTCAATACCAGGCTGGGCAACATAGAGAGACCTCGTCTCTACAAAAATAAAAAATAAATTAGCCAAGTGTGACTGGGAGCACCTGTAGTCCCAACTACTCAGAAGCTGATGCTGAAGATCACCTGAGCCCAGGAGGTTGAGGCTGTGGTGAGCCATGTTGATGCCACTGCAATCCAGTCTGGGTGACAGAGTGACAACCCGATTCAAAAAAAAAAAAAAGGAGTGGTTTTTATTTGGGCTTCATTCTTGAAAGCGTAATAAGTTTGCTGAGTTTATAGAGGAACTTCTAAAGGAATGTTCACAGCACCTGCTGCAGAGGATGTCCCTGACAAAGGGTCAGCCATTCTTTCTCCATCACCTAAGCACCTCCTGTCCTCTCCAACCCCTGCCCAGCCCCATGCCCTAAACAAAAAGGGGGAGAGAAGGAGAGCAGTAAGCCCGAGCGAGAAGAGCACCGTCTAGGGCATAGAGACCTGGATTTACCACAAGTAATGCCTGTGACCTTGGGCAAGTGATTAAACGTTTACTCAGGCTCTACTTAAAGGAGTGGTTGGGTTGATTAAAGAAGTAACGTTTCAGTGGGCGCGGTGGCTCACGCCTATAATCCCAGCACTTTGGGAGGCCGAGGTGAGAAGATTGCTTAAGTTCACAGATTCCAGACCAGGCTGGACAACTTGGCCAAACCTCATCTCTACAATAAATAAATAAAAAATTAGCCGGGCATGGTGGTGTGTGCCTGTAGTTCCGGCTACTTGGAAGCCTGAGGTGGAAGGATCACCTGAGCCTAGTAGGTCGGAGGCTGTGGTGGCCGTGAACGTGCCACTGCCCTCCAGCCTGGGTGACAGAGTGAGACTCCGACTCAAAAAATAAAAAAATAGAAAATAAAGAAGTAACGTTTCACTAATGCCTACCATAAAGTGGGGGGTTGGTCAATGGGAAATCAATCTCCTTTCCTTTGAACTTCCCCAGCAAGACCTCTGAAGAGCTACTCAAAAAGGAAGCTTGGCTATTCCACCCCAAGAGCAAGGGCCCTGCAACAGGGTCGTGAATTCTCTTGAGGTAGGTAAGAATCCATGCTTCCTGGGTTGTAGATTATCGTAGACATCACTTATTAAACACCTGCAATGTTATTGTGACATTTGGCAAGTGCTTTAACCTTCCTGAACCATTCGCCCCTGCTCTGTGAAATGGAGATTATGATGCCTAATAGGATTGTTGTGGTTGGTTAAAGAGGTTGCTTTACATTCATTATCTCATTTAATCCTCCCAACAACTGGCTGAAATAGGCCTTATTTGCCCCCATTTTATAGCTGAGGAAACTGAGGTTCAGAGAGGTCAAGTAATTCACTCAGGATCACATAGCTGGTAAGAGCCAGGTTTTATGCCTGCCTGGGTCTCTCTAATCCAAAATGTATATGGTTCTCCATTGTACTTCCTAGCCTCAGCGAGACTGAATAGTGGAAGGAAAATCAGACAATGGGAAACACTTGAGTACTTCCATTCCTTGATAGCATTCAGTTCAAATTCCAGAAAGGGCAGCAATGTCCAAACTTCCTTTCCCCCCCCCGCCCCAAACATTTTAGCTTTTCTTTTTTAATCTGCCAAATATCTGCAACAAAGCAGAGAGAAGAAATTTCCCCCTAAATTGTGTCAATCTTAGCAGATAATAGAGCAACTCTTTGACGTCCACAGGATTGTCAAGTGCGATGTCCAAACCTGAGAAGCAGTGATTTGGTTCTTTACTTTGCCTCTGAATAGCGTCAGAGCTTCAGAGAGGAACAATCTCCATCAAAGGCTGTCATGCCTGGGAGCAGATGTTGCTCAGAATTGTGAAGATGTTATTAATCAAGGTGAATGGGCTCCAAAGGTAAAACCCCAGTCATGAGAAGGTGAGTCACCCTAATTCAGAAAGTAGGGGCGTGAGGAATGATGGGAAACCAACGTGCATCCCTTGTGGACCAGCTAAGGAAGGAAGAGACAGGGAAAATGGGTAGGGAAAAGGAGGAAATGGACAAAGAGATACAAGAGTTAGGTGCTGTTAAAGCAGCACAGACCATGGAGAACCAGCATCTCACGAGTTCTGGGGCTGCCAGCATTCTGTTTGATCTGGACAGTTGGAAATTCGTTTCCTGTGTAGTATGTTAATCACTAGGTGGGATGCTCTGCCACATGAAAATGCTTGTGCTGACAAATAACGTGCTTACATGTAGAAATATAATTGAAAATCTAAAATGGAATGTGACTTCATGATGAGTGTGTTTTGGGTTAAAAGATGTCTCCTGCTTTGTGTCAGGGTTAGTCCCGTGGGTAAAATGACCCCATGATAGTCAGGCTGGCCCCTCAAGTCCCTGGCCTTGACAAGCCTCCTGTTTCTTACTATTTTCTAGAGCTGAGGTGGAGGTGTGCTTGTAGAATATCAAATTAAGGGCAGTCTTCAGAACAGGTAAGTCTCATTCTTTGTTTTGAATGAGTGCTATTGAAGTGCCGTGTTTTATACATAAAGCCCAAAGAAATATTTTAATGTGATTAACCTATGGTAGAAAAGTATTACAACTGATAATAACATGGGCTGCATTTTAGTGACCTTCTGATATTTTAAGAAAGGAAGAAATATGTTAAGATAAACACCTTTCTTCTTCTTATATAGGACTTTCTTCTTTTAGCCATTCATTTCTTACTCAGCAAAAGTGAAAGGAACTCTAGATGTCTGCTTTATTAATAAAGGTACTTGAAATCTGAGTGATTGATGAAGCCATTATATCTTCACTATTCAAATAGTTTGAAATTCTAAAATGTCTGATATTTATAGTGGTATATGAGTATCTCCTGATGTTTATAGGTAAAAGGAATTTAAACATCCCATCCTAATAAAATCCTAAGCATCTCTGTCTCTCCGCTGCAGGTTAATCAGCAAGGAATTGCTGTGTTGAAGTGGCCTAAACTTAAGGAACAGTTTTCAGAAAAGCTCAATCTTTTGCAAGCTTATCCCTGAAAACAAGAGCACACAAAATATTTCTGTTTGAGTTGTGTATGTTGTTGGATTTTTTTTTCTTCTTCAGAGATTTTCTTTCTATAAGCCCGTGCCCTTGTGCCAAAAAGCCCGTTAGACTAGTAACTCCCTTATCTGTCTGCTGATAGGAACCACATCCTTGTTTCATAAGGTGGAGGGCACCAAGTGATAATGTACAATTTTTTTTTTTTTTAACCATGGTCAGGTTTGTTTTTGTAACTGTCAGCAATGTTTGGGCTATTTTGAGAATGTAGGACAGGGTTAAGGATTAGTACCAGCATTCTCCTTTCTGTGTCTCAGAGCCGCTTAGCAGTAATTAATCAGGACATTAGGTTTTGTACTCTTGGTTCAGGTCATTTGCCTATGAGCTGCTCCAGCCTTTTACAAAGGCATACTGCATATGTTTCTGGGTACCTTTTTGAGAGAAGATTTAAATTGACCAGATGAATAATACTTTGTTACAAGTGTTTTGCCCTAGGCAAAAAGGTTTTCTTCATATTACCATAGCCTGAAGCTGCAATCCTCAAGCTTGATGTGACTGGTGTTATACTGTCACATGGCAATGATGTAAGAACAGGCCTCTCTGTGTCAGACAAATCTGGATTTAGGGGAATTATAGCAGATGTTGCAAAATGGCAACAGTTTAGCAAGTTCCTTTTATCCCACTGTTGGGAGGCAGGACTACTAAGTGTACCAGACAGAAAAGAATGTTTTCTTTGATCCTTTACACTCTAGGGTAGGGACTTCCCCAGTTAGAGAACATCGTTAATGATATAGTTATACAGTCACTGATGGAGCAGAATACAGAATTAAGGGCTGCCTTTTTCTTTCCTTTTTTTATTATTTGTTTTGGTTGAGCTTAGTATTTGTGGTCATTTACATTATAAGCTTCAGAAACTCTCTAAGGTTTTATTCTTAGTAAAGAAAGCTTAATTCAATGGGAGAAACAGAATAACAATAACAAAAACTAACCTCCATAAAACATATTTTAACTTTGGCAAGCCTATCTAATCAAACTTATTATGTACACCTAAATTACATGAATCTTAAGAAAGAGAAAATTGAAAATAATAACAGTTATTTTAATTTTCACATTCTAATAAGTATTAATGTATATTCAACTATGTTTAGTAACTAGGCACACTGCATTGTCAATACTTGTGCAAGTCTTGGTTTCTTAAAAGAAAAAGCTGTTTTCAAAAACTTTGAATCTCACTGATCAAGAATCCTTTGTATTCCATTCTAATAAAATTATTTCATACACATGATTAAGGTGAGTAGGTAGATGACAGTGATGGGGTTCAAAAACAAACAAAATCCATTCCCTGATAGCAGAAGTGATGCCAGCTTTGATTTATGGGGACTGCATTTAGCTGTGGTTGATGTGCCCTTCCTGGGCTATCTCTGGATTTTTACAACTTTCTTTTGGAAATATATTCAATATCACCACGGACTGTTGTCTATTGGATTTCATAACCTTCTTGCAAAAGACGGCATGTGTATGCAGGACAACAAAAAATAATTTTCCACTGGGTAAAGATTTCTAATTATTATTAAAACACACACACATAATGAATTTTCTCTTTTTATGCAAATGTTTATTGATCATTTCCATTGGAGCATTAGACGGTGAAATACGTGCAAACATTTAGACAATTTCTTTCAATGGCTTCTATCTTTACAAAAAGTATTTAAAAAATGTAAAGTGTTTTTATTTGCAAATTAGGATCACTGCTTGGAGCCCTGAAATAATTAGTGCATAATTTTTCAGACCGTTTTCATGTTTTAAAAAAGAATGAACATAAGGTGTATTTCAAGAGCATCAATGTAAGTAGTTATGTTTTGTATATTTTTTATGAAATCAAAGGTAAAAATAGACACAAAAGCAGGTTGGGAGAAGATCGTCTATAATGCTGCATCATATTTTATAAAATATTATCTGTAGTTGTATTCAATTACCTCTGTGCATTTTAACTATTTTGCCACTTTTGACCTGGAGAAAGGATTTGTTTATGCAGCACCAAGACAGAATGTTGAGGAAGAGATTGGGTTTTGTCATTTGAATAATAGACATTATGTAGGAATGGACTATAATTACATATATTGCTGTCCCTTTAATAAGATAAGCATAGGTTCTCAAAATAACTGTGCTAGAAATCAGTGCTAAACTCATACTTTAATAATTTCAAAATTATATTTTACTTAAATATCAAACTCAGACCGGGGGGAGGGATAAGGAAGGGATTAATGGTAGTAAATACCTGTCTGGGGATGGGGGGACACTCCTTATCAACAAGGGTGTCTGAACGAGACATATTTGTGTACCTAACCCTTGACTGTACCCCACAATATCACAATAAAAAAATTGAATAATAAAAAAAAAAAAAAAACCCCCAAAAAACTCAGACCACCTGTCATTACTGAGAGCTTTTAAAACGGAAGCTTCCTTAAAAGTGGTTTTGCTCTAACTTTGAATTTAAGATTACGTGATAAAAAGCACACATTTATTGGACATCACTCATCTAAAGCCCTGCCTGAATCCCTTCCTGATTTAAATTAAATTAACTTCTTAATCATCCAGAGCCAGATCAGTAACACATTTTATATTTGGTTACAAAGACAACCCTAATGATTGGGTTAAGTATTGCACTACATATATTGGTGATTCTGTAGACATTAGAAGAAGAAAAAATGAAAGTGGCTTTATGAAACCTGCTGTGTCTAAGAATCTGAAAGACGGCTAAAAATGTTTCCCATAAAAGGTTTTTGTTTTTCTTCCATTAAAAAAAAAATGTCTGTCCCAGATCTCTCAAACACCAGAAAATGCCTGTCTTTTTCAGAAATCCCATCACAACTCTCCAACATCCTGGCATCAGACAGTAATTCCCACACATACGTAGCTCAATCTAAGAACAACTTGGAAGAGTTTGCAGCATGGGAGTAGCATCTGTTGTTTCACTGTTCAATAATTCACAGTTAGCCAAAGTAGGAAATGCAAACAATCCTTTTTCATATTTGCATACTTGGAATTTGGCTTTTTGATTCATGATTGTTCCGATTAGCTTTGGAAATTCACTTTTCTGTCTAGTTGCATGTTTTGCTTGAGTGAGCGCAAATTATGCTCTTGACTCAAATATTATTACAAGAGTAAATACTTTGGAGATGTAAGTGTCTGCCACTGATTTGGGGGGGGTTATTTGTTTTATTGATTTTCATCTGGCGAGTTTAAAATATGAGCAAACTTTTCATGGAGGGTTCGGGGCATTTGTTTGAACACTCCTGGAGTAATTGGAAATGCAACAATTGTTTAAAAAGTGGCATTGTCCATGAAAAGATTTAGTGAGGGATGAAGAAATTTCTTGAACCTAAAGACCTAATCTGGTGATCCAATTCTCCCCACTGTGTCCATTCCCGTGAAACTCCATTGACTCTCCCCTATCCATCACTAGCTCCCGCATCCTACCTAGCCAATCCTCTAGGTTTCCCACATTGTCTCCTCTTTTGTCTTTTCAGTCTAAACAGAAGAACAACAGATAGGGTTCTGAAGGGCAGGGAGCATCAGGAGCTGCAGGAGAATGGCTGAGATGAGGGTCAGAGTCCTGCCCCTACTGCCAACAGTTACTAGGGTTTGTGCTGCCCGGCTGAACAGTGTTCAAAGGCTTTGCTGGGCTTTGTTCCACTGTGTAGGGATTAGGCCTGGCGGTCTGAGAATTTGCCTTCTAATTAAAAAGGATAAAAGATAGAAGTAGCATTAGACTAAAACAGAGCAGTGATACTTCACAGGCTGATTTTTTTTTAAAGTCACAAGACGACGCTAGAAGTTGTCAGGATATTTTATTTCTTTAGTCTTCCACTCAAATTAAAAAGAGAAAACTTTGGAAACTCTTCTCAGCTGTTGTGTGTGGCACATGGAAGTCTAATTGCATCTAAAATATCTGCTGTTTACAGTGAGACCGTTTTGGTGAGGGATTTGCAATGAGCACTGGGGAATGAAGGCTGCTTCCAGAGCTACCTTCCTCTTTTTTCAAATGGCAAGAAATTAATTCTACCAAAAGTGAATTCTGCTTTTCAGTCCACCCCAGTGTGCCTTGCTCTCAAGCCCCCAATGCCTACACTACCTATTCTCTTTTCAAGGATCAATCATTCCTTTCATCTCCTTGCAGCTGTATACACTATCTTAACCAGGTGTGAAATGCAATTAAGAAATAATTCTGACCTCACGGTCTTTTTTTCTTAATAGCAATCTGATGGAGGGCAAGTTTTTAATCTTTCACATCATGGCTGTTTATGTTTCGTGGCAGTAAATGCGATTCGGTGCTCATCTTTTGTTAAGAAAGGAGCCATCTCCAGATCCAGGGGAAGACTGGCAGTACCCACACAGATGATGCACCATCTTAAAACACGATTGCTTGCCATCCAGTGTGGCTCTTTTTGTCGTATATAGGGAACTATATGCTCTCAGGAGAAGCACAACTGACACTTGTTGAATTAAACAAGAGGCTGGGAATGTTTTGCCAAGTACTCCAGAGACTGGTTCTACTCACTCTAACACAGGAAGGATTTTGAGGTGAGAATTTCTGCTAGAAATGCTGATGAGATTCTATAAATTAGTTGAGGTTCTCTCTCTCTCTCTCTCTCTCTCTCTCTGTTTTTAAGGGGGAAGAGGGAGGAAAGAGTTTTGTGGAGGACTTCAGAGCTTTCAAAGCCACTGAGCTCAGATTGCATACAAGTATAAAGGAATGCTCTCTGGTTCCCACAAAGCTCATGTTACGTCATGAAGCTAAAGGACTGAATTTCTTATTTCCAACTTTTCTTATTTTTGTTTTCAATTTCCCCAGCATAAACAAGTAAGGCAACCTAGGAGAGGAATTTCTTTTAAAGTATTAGATCATATTGGAACGAATCGGTATATTTCAGAGACACACATAAGCATGTTGCTGTTCACTTTTTAGAAAAATATGTAATATTTTAGCTTTATTTTATTCAATTGAGTTAGTTACCAATTGACTATATTGGGCATATATGAAAACCCTGGGAAAGACACAAAACTATCTCACTCCTGAGCACATAAATTTTGGGGCTAAGTCTGTGAATATTATTTTCATCGTAAGACAGAATTCAGTATTTCCAATTTTCTTAACTATGGCTTTTTTTCTTTTAATGCTTCAATGGAATTAGTATGTCAGTGGCTATTTTTTTAATGTATGAATTACATTATGCAACTACACTAAATATTTGTGAAACAGTGCTTGTGAAGTAATCCATATTGATTTCTATCATAAAGTTTGTGTAAAAGAATAAAAGTTTCTCTCCTGTTCTGAGTTCAGGGATAGCCATGGTAATTTATGTTAAGTTTTAGTCCCTTCTTTTATTTTTTTCTTTTTGAGGTGACCATTCCCCCTGCTGATTTTCCAAATGTAGCAAAGCTGGATCTACTAGTTCCACTCTAAAGAAAACAAAGATAATAATCTGATTTAGACATTGAAGAACATCAGTATGAATGTCAACAGTAGTAGGGAACAGTGAGTCAACATTTCTCTCTTTCCAGTCCCAGCTTCTCTTTAGCATTTAAAATATGTCAGCTAGTAGTACAAAGCCAAACCATTATAAGAATGTAATTCACAATATTTTGGCTTCTATTTTTCACCAGCTTCTGAGTAATATATTGTACAAGAAAGAGGCCTTTGTTGTGTTTATAATACATGTATAACCTGGTGGGAAGCCGAATAAAAAATGTATATTATTTGCATAACTTGAACTAAAGAACCTAGTGCATTATTGGGTCTTGAATGTCTTAAATTTAAGTGAGCTGGCTTAAGAGTAATATGACTCTATTACTGTTCTGTAATTCATATAATGAAATCATACAGCTAAAAAAAAATTTAAGGTTTTAACAATGATAAGTGGAACCTGATTTTTGAACTCCTTTTTTAAAAAAAATGAAAACAGTAATTTATAAACTGGCACATGCATGCCCCTTTTTGTTTGCTGACAATAAAAGTCTGTTGCATTTGTATCCTTTCATCTGCTCCCCCCTCGTGCATGTGAGAGAAGCCAATTTAGCCTAATGGATGTTACAGGACTGCTTAGGCACTAAGGACGAACAGCCTCGTGAAAAACCAAGGGATCTGCTTCCCAGACAAGACCATTGGAATGCCTGGAGTTCATGCAGTTTTCTGTGTCCCAACAACCTCCCCAGCCTGAGTTTCTTTCAAGCCCGCCAACTGAGATGTTTGAGCAAGTTGGGTTAGATGGAAGCGCCAATACTGTCACATTTTGCACCATATACAGAGGGAGATAGACTTCCCCCCTCTTGTGGGTAAGAAATAGTTTCCTTTAGTAGAAACATAAACCCATAGCAATGTCCCTACCTCTACTCAGGAGATGAGCATTTGTTTTTAAACTAGCTGCTATTTGATACTTGTGTGTGTGGAACAGGCTCTTCAATGCATCTAATAATAACATCTTAGGATTGTCTGCCTGGGTGAGTGTTCTAACTTCCAGCTAAAGAGGTATTATTTTCATATATCTCTATTTGAAAATAAATGACATAGTGTATAACCAGATGTTGGAATACTCCCTTCTTGCTTTATCAAATAACTATATTTATAATATATATATATGCATTTTTATTCTACAATCACTAAAATATTTCTTGGAAAGACCCAGGAATGATTAAATTTATAAACTAATAAAATAAAAACAAAGAAGTAATCAAATGTATAAAAGCAAAGAGAAATTGTCCAAAATAAGGTATTACACATAGATATATAGATATACACTGATATCTTTTACTTAATCAGTACAAATGCCAAAAACAAACTACATTATTTTTTATTAATTTGACTTTTTAAAATATATTTAAAAAATTTAAAAGCTACTCATATGGGACCAGTAAGGTTTCCTACTGAGTGTACTTTTCCTACAGTTCAAGGAAGCATGTCTCCTTCCTGAGAATATGACATTATCAGCATAATTGTAATAAATAGTAAATTTGGTAATCTAAAAAAACTATATTTAGAATGTAATAACTATTTTAATCTTAATTTTTGATAGCAGAGTCTGAAACATATCAGCTCAGTTGCAATCATCCTTTCAAAAGATTAAAACCATCACCCTAGTTCTACAAATGGCATCCTAAAGATCCTTCCATTTGACTTTCTGCTTTTTGTTTCTGGAATGAGGGAGGTGGGGGAGGGGAGAGTTTGGAGAGGAGGTGTTGGCTTGAAAAATAGACTTGGACGAGTTGCAGTCTCTGCAAACAGATTTCTTTATCAGCAAGCCAGGTTGGAGAGCATCCCCGGATTGCTATTCTGAGCTACCTCGCCCAGTTGAGAAGACTGCCATCTCTAGGAGGGTGTATGAGCTGGACGCATTTCACTTCCACGTCTCTGGACTTTTTTTCTGCCTTAGGTCTCACCTATGAGGGAAAATTCCAGTTCTGCCAATCTGTGTTCTTGGTGATATGAACGACTGTCTACCTGTGCAGGGCTGAGATCACAAAATCCCTTTCATTGGCAATACGATCTGGATTGGAACCAAGGTCGTAAGGTAAATAGCCAGTGCTTTATCCTCTCAGCCAAGCCCTTGATAAGGGGTGCTCTTTGATGTTGAGAATGATAGTTGGCTTTTTCAGAACTAATATCCAAAACAGAAATACATAATGCATTTGCTTCCATCGTACAGCTGCTGATACATGGTTGAAGGTTAATGTAAAGATTACTTAATTATAAGAGCTACTTTAAATCAATCAAATGCTTCAGAAAGCAAAAATTATCTTCCACTTAAAAAAATAATAATAATTGCAAGCAAATACACCTACAGTTTTCAATGCCTTCTTGGCAATTCATTATTCATGATTCATTATTTATTATTATTATTCATCCCTCTTACTGGTGATGCCTCTTTCTCCATGGCTGCATCATTATTAAATTATTTACGGTAGACAGAGACCCTTCTGCAAGGTGGAAAGACTTCTACTGATGCATAGAATGATCATATCTACAGCATTGGTAATAAATGGCTTCAATCCTGGTGTCTAACTGTGACAAAAAGCTCTTTATTTCTTCATATACTTTGGTTCTGAAGATCCTGGCTTTTGTTTGCATCACTGGACAACAAGAACATGGAGCACACAATGCATTTGATCTTCACAGCAAATGTGGTTACACATTGCTTAGAGCCCATTTATAAGTTAGAACATGTAGCATTTGACTTTCTGTTTTTGAGTTATTTCGCTTAAGATCATAACCTCCAGTTCCATCCATGTTGCTGAAAAGACATAATTTCATTCTTTTGTATGACCAAGTGGTATTCCATGGTGTGTGTGTGTGTGTGAGTACACTATCTCACAGAAAATAGGTTAGATTTTACTGGCCTCTATAAATCCAGTGTGCTCTTAATCTAATTTGTTCCTAAGTAAATAGTACTAGAACTAATTACAATAACTAACCTCTATGGATGCCTGCTGTTTCCAACTCATTAATCTTCACATCATCCCCATTTTACCAAGCAGAAAACTGAGACACAGAGAGGTTAGGTACTTAGTTCAAGATCACTGGACTGGTCTCAAACTACTAGCCTCAAGCTATCCTCCCACCTCAGTCTCCCAAAGTTCTGGAATTACAGGCATAAGTCACTGTGCCTGGCCAATGATGAGTGCTTAAAAGTGGATTGCCAGGGTTCAAGTCCATTACTATATATATGATGTGGGGCAACTTACTTAACCTTTCTGTGACAGTTTCATCATCTGAAAAATGAGAATAATAATAGTGCCTCTCTCAAAGTAGTATTGGTAGGATTTGATGAGCTGGCATGCAAAAACTCTAAGAAGAGCACCTGGTTCGACATGTCAATAGTTAATACACATCTTGCTTTTTTTTGTTGTTGGTGTTAAGTATCCCAGGTTAATTTTCTTAAGCTTTATCCAGGTACTTTTCAGTGGCATCAGTGTACCACCCAGTTCACTCTGCCAGGATATGTGTATGTTGTCACCAGATAGCCTAGTGAACAAATAACCCTTCCACTCACAGTCTGAAGGGTTGCATTTGCCAGGCCCTCCTCTCCTTTATCAGAGCTCTTCATCAAAATGCTGCCTGTGTGTATACCCCTATACATATATAAACATATAACTTGAGGGAGAGAAAAGTGCTTGGGTTTAATAAAGTATTGATTATAACTTAGTGTACTTTTGAAATCAAAGTGAAAAATTCCAAAGCATTTTAAAAATGAGCTCAGAAATATAAAATGAAAGGGTGCTATCAGCAGCATTAAATACAAAATCAGACTCTCACAACTTATGAACTGGAAGATTCAATAATTTGTAAAAGTGCTTAGCACTGACATACACAGCCAATTATCCTACCTGCATATATTCTTTGGACTTGACTATGTGTTTCTGACTGTGATGTTAATGGCTCCTTGGAAGAGGTTAAAAGCATATTGAGAGCAGCAATCGATGCAACTGTATAGGTCGTAATTTTCTCAACTATTAGGATACACCTTAATCAGAAATGCATTTGCCATATTATAAGATAAGGGACACTTATCACACTAATAAATATTGCTAGTTGTCTTTAATTTTAATCTAAAGACAATGAGTTTCTTAGCATAGCATGTGTATAGATTGTGTTAATATTCCAATGTCAAGTTCTGGGAAATCAAAATATTTTCAAAGAAATTTTTATAGAAATTTAAGCAAAATTTTCAGAAATGCTTAGCCTACATTGCTGCTTATTTAAATTAGTCACATTTTTATTTCAATGGTTTTTGGCCACATTGAAGTCATGACCAGTTTCCCTGGGAAGTTAACAGAAGCTTGGCAGGTGCATGCGCTCTGCAGGGCAGAGAGCAATAGGAGAGGTGAGCTCAGAAGGTAATTGTAAAAATTTGGACACCTTTCTGCAGCTTTAATAACTCAAGCCCAAAATAGTACTCAGGGCAAGACGGTGTTTGGGAGAATTTTGACTCGGGAGTTAGCCATTTTGGTTGTTTTTTTGCTTAAGATCTAGAAACATTGAGAGAAGACCTCTTTATCGAAGTAAACAGGAACCTGTACACAAAGCAGACCTCATCTAAGACTGAGGGCATGGCCCACCAAGCCCGTGATGACCCACTGACACTTGAATTTTTACAATGCAGTCTCCTGGCCTGTAGACTCATAGTCATGCCCACTCATAGTGAGTGAGTAACAATCTGACATGTGGACTGAGGAAAAATGGAAACACAGTGTGGATTTCCTTTTTTTTTTAATTTTTGCATTTCTTTGTTTTGATCTTACTGTTAATGTTCTTTATTAAAATGCCTTTCTCCAATTTCCTCAGCCCAGTGGTGTGAATATTTGCATGAAGTAAGCACATATCACTACATATGAACCATGAAATGTATTTGAAAATAATGTTTTAATTAAAATTGACATTTCTGAGCCTACTGCTGAGGGCAATTGCCTTTTCTCTTAAATCGCTTTGTCCATCTCCATAGGAGCCCAATATAAGAGCAGTTTTCATCCCATTTTAATACTAATTTAATATCAAAAGAACAGCGTTGCTGTGTATACACAAATTTTCTTCTTTGGTGGTTAAACCAGTTCTAAAAGATGACAAACGAGTTTTGTGCTCTCATGAAGCATTACTCTATTTTGCTTATTTTCCCAAATGCATACATTTAACAAGATGGCGGTTGAAGACCGGTGGAATGGAAGCTCTCTTGGAGCTTATGGTTGGAGGGAGTCAAGGAGTAGACATTGGTGCCTGCTTTTACCACTGTCCCCTCCACCTTGTTGGGACAGGGATTGCTGGAAAGGTATAGAGTCAAAGGCAGCTGTGTGTCATCAACTGCGGGTAGAACGTGGTGCCGGACATTTTGGAACAACCACAGCTCACGTGGATTGCGCACTTACTATGTCGTAGGCATCATGCCTATACAGACACTGCAGTATTCCAGCCCCCATGAAGTTTGCGTTCTAGTGGAAGGAGTCAGATAACAAACTAATTAAGTGCTATTACTATAAATCAGCATGTGAGGGTTATTCTGGGGCCATAGAAAGCTAGAGGGAATCCGGGGGGGGGGGGGGGTGTGTGCCATTCAGAAAAGGGCGGTGACATTTGAATGAAGACAAAGGATGGGAGGAAGCAAGACTGCTCATATCGTAGACAAGAGTGCTCCAGGAGGAAGAAAAGTGAATGCGAAGGCCCTGAGACTGGGGTGTACTTGGTAGGCTTGAGAAGGTAGGATACTGTTGTGTCTGCAACAAAGTAAACAGAGGGAGATGAGGTCATGGAGGTAACCATGGTGGGCCATGGTAAGAACTTCGGCTGGAGTCATTGGAGGGTTTTCTTCAAGCTGACACTATTTGACTATTTATTTATTTATTTATTTATTTATTTATTTTAGAGACAAGGTCTTGCTCTGTCGCCCAGGTGGTGTCATCATAACTCATTGCAACCTTGAGCTCCTGGGGTCAAGTGATCCTCCTACCTCAGCCTTCTGAGTAGCTGGAACTACAGACATGCACCACCTAGGTTGGTGGTTGTCATATCCTGCTTTTTTTTTTCATTTTACAATCTTTTAAAAATGTAAAAACAACAATTATTGGCCTCCCGGCTGGACTTGGCCACTAAATAACAGCAACAGCCTTGATAGGTCTACTTACTTCCAGGGTGTGCTCAGCTGTCCTTCCACACTGACTTCCCCTCTGTCTATATTAGACATTTTAATGTCCCAAGGCTTTGATTCTTTACTTTTCATTTAAATCACTACAAGAGAAGCTCATGCCTCTCTCCTTCTTTAGAATTTTCAACATTCCCCCTATCGTGTGCAGAATTAAATGTAGACTCCTATATATGCACAATGGCCTGCCATTCACTGCGTCTCCCATTACTCTATCCTCCACACATCATGTGGGATCCCCAAAACTTACCTTTCTGCAAACATCCCATGGTTCCCTGAAGTCTTCCTACCTTTGCAGGAAGGTTTTTTTTCTGCCTGGAATGCCCTTTCTTCATTCCTTTTTTTTTTTTTTTTTTTTGAGTTGGAGTCTCACTCTGTCGCTCAGACTGGAGTGCAGTGGCCGCTCCCAGCCACCACAGCCTCGACCTGCTGGGCTCCGACGATCCTTCCACCTCAGCCTTCCGAGTAGCTGGAACTACAGGTGTGTGCTACCACACCCGGTTAATTTTTTGATTTATTGTAGAGATGATGTTTTGCCAAGTTGCCCAGGTGGGTTTCGAACCCGTGGGCTCAGGCAATCCACTCACCTCGGCCTCCCAAAGCATGGGATTACAGGCTGAGCCACCGAGCCCAGCCTTTTTTGTTGTTGTTGTTGTTATTCTCAATTGGTTGACCTTTTATAGTACCAGGATTACGTTTACCCTCAAGATTCAGTTAAACAATAATTTCAGATCAGGCACAGTGGCTCATTCCTGTGATCCCAGCATTTAGGGAGGTCAAGGTGGGAGGATCACTTGAGGCCAACAGTTTGAGAACAGCCTAGGTAACATAGCAAGATCTTGTCTCTAAAAAAAAAGAAGAAAAAAGCATGGCATAGTGGTGTGCACCTGGAGTCCAACTACTTGGGATGCTTGGGCAGGAAGATCACTTGAACCCAGGAGTTCAAGGTTGCAGTGAGCTATGATCTTGCTACTACACTTTTTAAGATCTTAAAATAAAAATGTATAAAAAAGTAATTTTGCTATGAAGCATTCCAGATTTCTCCTATGCTACTGCTCTGTCCAGCTGAAAGCAGTTGCTCCTCACATTCTCCCTGGGATGGGCACACCCCCAGTATAGTGGTTTCCAGCACAGGCAAGGTTGCTTAGGCTGAAATTCAGCTCTGTCATTGACCGTAGCTGAACTCTTCCTTGGTTCCCTCATCAGGAAAACAGTGAATGGGTTATGATTAAATAGTCAATACATGTTACATTCTTAAAACTCTCTGACTCATCCTCAGTATGTAAAAACTAGCTATTGCCATCTCAGCTAAAGCATTAGTATGTTCTCTGACAAATATTTGATTAAGAACCTCTCGCCTTACTAGATTAAGTTGCTTGAGGATAGAAACTAAGTTTTCTTTATCTTTAAAAACTCAACAGACTGGGCAACATAACAAGACCCTGTCTCTACAAAAAATAAAAATTAGCCAGGCATGGTGGCATGTCTGTAGTCCCAGATACTCAGGAAGCTGAAACAGGAGGCTGAGGTGTCAGGATCACTTGAGTTCAGGAGTTTTGAGTTTCCAGTGAGCTATGGACCATGCCACTCTACTCCAGCCTGGGAGACAGAGACAGACCCTGTCTCTAAAATAAAATATAATAAAAATGTCAAGGCCTACAACGTAGTTTGTGTTGAATAAATTCTTGATGAGTGAATGAATGGTCCCAAATAATAATGGATATTTGAAACGAGATATGGTTATTTACAGAACTCCCTTGAAAATAAGAAAATCTTTTTGCCTTTCTTGGGACTGCTAATAGTAAAAGGGGTATCCTTCCTCAAGAGCAGAAAGGCCAAAGAGCACAATGACTGAGATGGGGGTTCTCAAAAAGGCTGTCAAGTTTATAACCCAGTTTCGACACTTATTAAGGCTGAAGCCTTGGGCATGTAATTAACCTCTCTGGGCCTCATTTTACTTGTGTGTAAGTGAGAATAATAACAACACTGACCTCATAGGGTTCTTTGTGGATGAAATTACTTACAAATATAAAGCACTTAACGCAGTAGCTGCATAGAGAGAGAATACTCAGAAAGTGTCAGCTATTATTTTTATCATTGATATCATTCTCCTCTCAGAGATTAGGGTTATGTCAGGATACAACCAGGGTTATATCAGGATACAACCATGCTTCAACCCTTGGATACAATCCCACTGAGTTATGTCACTTCATGTTTTTATTTTTTTAGGTCTCAGAAGATACCAGGGGTCACCTACAGGTGAAGAAGAGATACTAGGTATGCCAATATTTCCTTGTCTTGTATGAGAAATGGATACATTAAGATATTTCACGCTTCGGGAGGCCGAGGTGAGTGAATTGCGTGAGCCCACAGGCAACTTGGTGAGACCTCATCTCTACAATAAATAAAAAATTAGCTGGGTGTGGTAGCATGCGCCTGTAGTTCCAGCTACTTGGAAGGCTGAGGCAGAAGGATCGCCGGAGCCCAGCAGGTCGAGGCTGTGGTGGCCGGAAGTGTGCCACTGCATTCCAGTCTGGGCGACAGAGTGAGACTCCAACTCAAAAAAAAAAAAAGATATTTCATAATAGACATTGAGGATACCAATAAGGAGAGAAGGGAGTTAGGGTTCAGAAATTATCTATGGGTACACTGTTCACTATTTGGGGAATGGGTCACCTAAGATGCCATCCCCACCACTACACAATGTATCCCTGTAACAAATATGCATGTGTACCCCCTGAATCTAAAATAAAACTATCTAATAAACTTAAATAAACTTATCTTTCTTTGCCAAAAAAAATGCTACTAATAATAATAAAATAAAAATGAAAAAGAAGATATTTTAGGTGACCAGGCACAGTGGCTCATGCCTGTAACCTCAAGCACTTTGGGAGGCCAAGGTAAGAAGATCACTGGAGACCAGGAGCTCAAGCCAGGGGTAACATAGTGAAACCCCGTCTTACAAAATAATAATAATAATTTCTAAAAATATATTTTAGGCTTCAAGTAATAGAGACCTCTCATTAAGCTGGCCTACACAATGAGGACAATACTACTATACATGATAAGAACTTCAGAGGTAGGTGGCACTGTAGCTGGTTAACCTCCACTCAACAACATCCAGGACCCGAGTTCGTTTCATCTTTCTGCTCTGCCATCTTTGGTGTGTCTGGTTGGACTTTAGGACAGGACTTACATGGTTACAAGATGGTTGCAGTTTCTACCATCTGGGAATTACATTCTGACACAACAACATTCATTGGATGAGGAGAAATGTCTCTTCCTATGTGCTATTTTGAGAAGGAAATTACCTTTTGCAGAGGCTCCAAGCAGATTTCTCTTAACTTCTTATAGATCAGATGAGGGTCACACACCTACCCCTAAAGTAATGACTGTCAACGAGATCACCTTGATTGCTTTACACTAATCAGGATTTACCCTAAATTAGAAATGGAGTAGGTTCTAGAACAAGATTAGGGTTTCATAACCAAGGAAGAAAGGGGTAGTGGCTGTTGAGTAGACAGCCAGCAGGGTCTGCTCAGAGAATTTTGGGTGTTTTTATATTTTAGTACTATTTGTCTCAGTTGTTTATTTTGAAAGAAGTAGGGCTAGCTGGGCTCGGTGGCTTAGCCTGTAATCCTGCGCTTTGGGAGGCTGAGGTGAGTGGATTGCCTGAGCCCGCGGGTTCGAGACCCGCCTGGGCAAACTGGCGAGACCTCATCTCTACAATAAATCAAAAAATTATCCAGGCGTGGTAGCGCGTGCCTGTAGTTCCAGCTACTTGGAAGGCTGAGGCAGAAGGATCGCCGGAGCCCGGCAGGTGGAGGCTGCGGTGGCGGGGAGTGGCCACTGCACTCCAGTCTGGGCGACAGAGTGAGACTCCAACTCAAAAAAAAAAAGTAGGGCAGACAATGGTCCCATTTGAATTAAAAGGTTTTCACCAGACATATGTATTTTTTTTGTTTTTTAAATATTAATACCCCTGAGATTCTGGTTTTCAAAACCGGGGAGAGAAGGAATGAACGTCAATTCTCCAGTGTAATTGGTATGCAGTTGACCATGAGCTTTACCTGGGAACCTGAGGAGAACCTCCATTGAAAGGACCATTTTAGTGCCAATGAAAACAAAAGAGTCCTATCTTGAAACAAACATAACAGACAAAATGGAGAATCCTAAAGGCTCAAACATCCACCTTAATTATATCTGTCACTGTCCCTGCTTCACCTAATACTAGGTAACAGCTTCTGATGAACATCAGATTTCTGAAAGGTACCAAGGCTACCCACTGTTGTTTAGAGAACTGGAGTTTATAGCTGGAATCTATAACTCAGGGCATTACCCCTTACATTTTGGAAATATATCTTCTGTTCAACATTGTCTTTTTGTGCACTACTTGGCTAGCACCAAGAAGTGTGGAAAATTCATGATAAAATATTGTCTTTGTATCTTTTGACTGACTCAAATTTTATATTTATGTAGCCAAAAAAAAAAAAAAAAAAGATCCTAGACATGAAAACTATAAGACAACTACTCCAGATAAATTTAAATAAAAATTTCTAATATAAATGCTGTCTATACTTTGAAAGCAGAGAACTCATAATTTTGAACTGAAAAAGTCTTTTACATCATTCATTGAATTTTTAGCATTGTACAGATGAGGAAACTAATTCTCAGAAAGAGCAGGTGACTGGCGAGCCTAAACTCCCAGCATTTGGGAGTTGCAGAATTGAGATTAAGACCCACGTTCTAGCCAGGCTCGGTGGCTCAGCCTGTAATCCCGCGCTTTGGAAGGCTAAGGTGGTGGATTGCCTGAGACCGCGGGTTCGAGACCCGCCTGGGCAAGCGAGACCTCATCTCTACAATAAATCAAAAAAAAAAAATTAGCTGGGCGTGGTAGCATGCCCCTGTAGTTCCGGCTACTTGGAAGGCTGAGGCGAAAGGATCGCCGGAGCCCAGCAGGTCGAGGCTGCGGTGGCCAGGAGCGGCCACTGCATTCCAGTCTGGGCGACAGAGTGAGACTCCAACTCAAAAAAAAAAAGACCCACGTTCCCTGGGATAGATTAAAGGTGGCCACAGATGTTCTGCTCCCCTCCCCCCTTGAAAGGTGGAGTCTAGTTCTCCTCCCGTTGAATCTGACCTGAGTTCAGGGATTGCTTGCCCAATAAGATGTCACTAAAATGATGTTCTAGGGCCAGGTCATAAGAAGTCTTGCAGCTCCTGTCTAGGCCCTCTTGAAATGCTCATTCGAGGGAAAGCCAGCGGGAAGGAGCCTGGGCCCCTCCTGAGGTTACCATGCTGTGACGAA
Source organism: Tarsius wallacei (assembly GCA_963574415.1). Classification (NCBI taxonomy): domain Eukaryota; kingdom Metazoa; phylum Chordata; class Mammalia; order Primates; family Tarsiidae; genus Tarsius; species Tarsius wallacei. The sequence continues at coordinate 398 of CAUYQG010170681.1, read as the reverse complement.
GCCCAAAATGGCCAGGGAAAGATGACGTGATGAGATGGATGCCTGATGAGCTTTCAGCTCTTCCAGCCATCTTTCAGCCCAGATGCCAGACATAAGAGTGGAAAAATCTTCAAAGGACTCCAGCCCCAGTCATCATTTGACTGCATTCACATAGGAGACCCCAAGCTAGACCCACCCAGCTAAGCCCCGCAGGTGTAACCTGAGATAATAATAAATTGGTTTAAGCCGGGCTCTGTGACTCAGCCTGTAATCCTGCGCTTTGGGAGGCTGAGGTGAGTGGATTGCCTGAGCCCGCGGGTTCGAGACCCGCCTGGGCAACTTGGTGAGACCTCATCTCTACAATAAATCAAAAACTAGCCGGGCGTGGTAGCACGCACCTGTAGTTCCAGCTACTTGGA
>CAUYQG010170677.1:0-17316 GCA_963574415.1 Tarsius wallacei | reverse complement strand
TTTTTGATTTATTGTAGAGATGAGGTCTCACCAAGTTGCCCAGGCGGGTCTCGAACCTGCAGGCTCAGGCAATCCACTCACCTCAGCCTCCCAAGGCACGGTATTACATGTTGAGCCACCAAGTCCAGCTCATTCTTCATTTTTAAACAGGTAAAGTAACACACTTACCTACAATAGATAATCCAAAGCAGTTAAAATCCCATTAGATTGTGAAACTTTTCTGAGGTAAAGTCCATGCCTCTGAACAGTAAGAAAAATATTTAGAATTTGCTTCCAGCCTTATTGATTGATTCATGCAATTTATTCAATAAATACCTGAGTACCTGCTATGCTATACACCTGACAGATGTGCTGTTTGGAGAGTCATTTAACCACCTTAAGACCTTGCACTCTGACCCATATTAAAGGAGCATCAACCATCCCCTTAATTCACAGAATTCTCACATTTCACAAAATACAAAAGACCATTTCCTGATTCTTGCAATAAGAGAGCACATATATAAACAGTAATGGCAGATGCTTTATACTAGTTTTCTGTAGCACTTGAATCTGCAGGCCAGGATGTGATTCTTTAGAGGATAAAAAGATGCCCCCCCCCCCACATTAGCATTTGGTGATTTTTTAAAAATACTTATTAAAATTTTTACTACTTTCTATAATAAACGGTTTCTTATTCGTGGTGCTTGCAGTGTCTTTGATTTCACTGTGCTCTGATGCCACCTAACGCTCGTCTTCTCTTGCACATCTGTGTTTCTTCATTTTCCCATAAATGTTATTTTAAGCCTGGGTGTAACCCTACCAGCAAAACTTCCCTTGATTGTCTTCAAAATATCCATCTGTCACCAAGCTCTTCAAGATTGCTGCCACTATTTCCATGATGTCTGATTGTTTCTTCCTAGAACCTGCAGATTGCTTCAAGACAGTCAACAGTGGTGTCAGGCAGACTGAATTCTTCGTAAATGTGCTCTGCATGCAGCCGGTTTATTGGGGTGGGGAGGGATGCCCCCAGAGATACACCCATAAGGAAGTGAGGAAGCAGGACAGGGCAAAAAGAGTGGTCTCAACTGAGGCCTCCCTCCATCCTATAGGAGTTCTGGAGCTGGGACTGCGGAGTGGCCCCAGGTAGAGGCAACAGGACTGGGCCTTTATATCCCCTTATCACCCAGTCACTGGCCACTTGGAGGGACACGGCTTTAGGGGAAGCAATCTCCTGATGCCGAGGGCAAAGGCCAACAGGGGCACAGCTCTGAAGCCATCACAGTCTATTTCCCAGCAGCCAAGAGAGATAGGCCCCTCCCAAGACAAGGGGATCTGCGCAGTGCATCCTAGTATCCACTATGGGTATCTGCCTGTTCATTTACATTCACAAGTCTATCTTAAATTAAGACGATTTAGATCTTGAAAATAAATCCTACAATTAATAGATGCATTGTTTGATCACAGTTGACTTCTGAGAGCACATAGTTCATTTCATGTGGGAGATGGTTAAGGAAAGTAGGCATCTTCTGCCCTCATAGTATTCTCCTAGCTCTAGGCACTGTTCCTGCTATAGTGTAGGCACTCTGTCGACATCTTTAAAAGATACCCAAAGCATCATTATTCTTAAGCATTACATCAATTTTTAGGAAGCAAAAAGAAATGAGATAAAAAAATATAAAAGGACTAACAACGAGATAAAGATGCCTAAATCAGTTCTCAGAAAAGTCCAAGGGAGGACTGTGTGGACAGGCTGCATGCTTAGAAGATTAGGAATCAAGTTGGAACATCTATATTTGAGAAACTGATTATCTCCGCCTAACTTTGAAAAGTAAAATCCTTGTAAACATAATTGTAGCCATGCAGGAAATTCTCAGGAGAATTAAAAAGTAGCTTAACTCAAAAACTTATGACCTCAGAAAATTAGGAGCTGATCAGTCCCTTGAGAACTGAATCAAATGAAATACCAAAACTATTCAGTAAATATTCAAAAAAATTAAAAAGGAAGTCAACCTATGTTCCAGCCCTAATTACTCTGCTAATACTTTAAGAATTAAAAGTTTGTCTTCAATTAATAGAAAAGTCATATCATTAATTATCCAATTTGAGTTCACATTTATGGCACAAAGGAAGAGACTACAAGTGACTCCATCTTAGGTTTTCTACTTTAAGATGTAACAAAGAGAATTGTTGCAAGTGTAGAAAGGCTAAGCACAAGAAAATAGTATCTCTGCAGTGCAGGTATCCCTGACTTCCTGAACTGGTGAGGTCCAGCCGCTGATTAGAAAGCTGTCTGTCCACCAGCATCATTCGCCCAGAGAAGCAATGTCCTTAGTGGAGGCTGACTTCCAGATGACACTTCCTAGTATGGTACTCTCAGCAAGTCCTGAGAGCAAGAAATCATGAGGGACAGGAGGGTGGTGGAGGAGAACATGGCAGCTTCCCATTCCCCTGCCAGACCCAGAGCCAGTCTGTGGTCAAGTTCTAGATCCAGGCAAATCTTCAGTTGGCATCTCCTGCCTTCCTGCCTTTGCACCTCCATTCAAAGCTCCACTGCATTCCAGGCTCTAATCACCTCCCTCATCCTAAGTCCTGTAGCACCCATCCAGGCCCAGGTTGCTGCCATAAATTCTGCAGATTAAGCTAATTCACTCCCACCCCACTCACTGCTTAAAATTTACAGTTTTTTAATCTAATAATTAGAAGGAGAAAGAAAGAACCTGTCTGAATTAATTCATGCTAAGATGTAAATGGCCATTCCTTAAGGCTCCAAGAGACACTAGTATAACTTTTAAGGAGAACATTTGCTGACCCACAAGTGGAGATGAATAGGCTATTAGTAGTGACAGGGTAGGGAGAGTAATGAATATGTACTGAGCACTGGCCACTTGCCAGGAACTTGTATATCCTCCCTGGACCCTCTTAACAACACCATCAGGTATGTTATTCCCAGTTTTATAAAAGAGAAATGTGAAGTTTAGGGAGACTGAGTAACTTATGCAGGCTCTAAAAAACAGTCTGCCTAGTCCCCTGACACACACACACACACACACACACACACACACACACACACACAGCAAAGTCAGTCAGTCTGATACTACCACAGGGGCAGGCAATTCTCCCAGGTCATTCTTCTCGTGCACTATATCTTCTCTTCCTTTGTATTGAAACCACAGATCCCTCAAAAGCACCATTTTTTTCAGAGTGTGGTGGCAGGAACAGTAGGGGAAACTGAGGCAGTGATAGGTAAATCCAACCAAAGCATATTTGGATAAATGGAGTGGCTTGTAAGTCAGGTATGGATCAGGACCTGCTTGTATTAGGCTCTGAGAGGGGGGAGAAGACGATATCTTAACGTCTTCAGTGTATCTATCTCCATAGCATTAGCATCTGTCTCTCTAAAGCATGCTTTATAGGTTCTTTCCCAACATTCTAGGACTTAATTAATGTGCTCACCTTTGGGTCAACTCAGGTGCTATCATGTGTATCACAGCTAACGTTAAAACTAATCATCTCATTACTGTGGCTTTTCAAACACTAAAACTCATTCAAGAAGAAAAGCACTAAAAAAAAAAACACCTAATGATATGCTCATTTTGTATGAAAAACACAGAAAAACAGTCTAAGCAGTCTCCCTGTGCAGGGCTGAGTCCAGCAGCTCACAGACCTTCCAGGCAGCTGGTCACTCATCTTCCCAACTGCTGGCTGTTGACCAAGCCCCATGTGGGCAATGGAAAGTTCTGCCTGCCCGGAAGAATCTGATCTCCTTTCAAAGATACACCTCTATCCCTCTCCAGTTTGGGTGGATTGTCCCTTGCTCCCTGTCTCCAGCCCAAGCAGCCTTGGCCACAGTGGACAGAGTGAGGACCCAATCCCTTCAGTGAGACGCATGCCCAAGCACTTTCTTTCCACTGGGTGGGTATGGCTGTATGGAGGATGTATGCCAAGAAAATCTGCCTGAGACAGATGCCCACAGCCCAGCAATCCTAGGAGAAGGATGGAAAGAAAGATGGCGGAGGCTGGTGGGGTAGAGACAGAGAGGCCTGATGATATTATTTGAGGCCTGGACCCAGCCAGCCCTGGATCCTTCCAGGTATGAGCAATACACTCTCCTCTGAAGCCAACCCCAGGAAGGATGAGCTTGTGTAGCTCACAGGGAAAGACTCCTAAATCAGGCATCCCTGGTGCCTGATCTCTATCCTCCTGTCTCATTAGACATCTCCATTCCTGCCTACCTCTCCTCAAATGCTCCCAGTACCAAGTGGAACCACTGTGTACCTTCTTAGCTCCCAAGGATGGCCCAGCCAGCAGGACCTGGGGAGCCAGCCCCAGCTGCAGGTCAGCCTCCAGCCTTCAGGTACACCAAGCATCAGTTCCCCAGCAGGCACTCACAGTCCACCCCCAGCTCCTCCCAGGTCCCTCCTCATACGTTGCAGCCCCAGACCGAGAGTCAGGCTTCCAGGCCAGGCGAGGAGCTCTGAGATGGGCCTGTGGTTGGTTGGCTTGTTTTAAAGGGAGCAATTAATTGTGTTTCCATTTGTCAGAACCCAGAGCATGCAAACACACATCCAAATCCCTCTGAATCCTCCACCTCATGGGTTTGAGAACTTCCTCTAACTTCAACAAAACTCTCTCTTCATAGTGATTTCAGGCTGTGAGCTTCTGGATTTTCTAGCATATTTATGTCTAAATCTTGAAATCATCAAGAGGAAGTGAATAAAGAGGGTTGAGAGAGTCGGTCGTGGTGGCTCACGCCTGTAATCCCAGCACTTTGGGAGGCCGAGGCGGGAGGACTGTTTGAACCCAGGAGTTCAAGACCAGCCTGGGCAACATAACAAGACCTCATCTCTACAAAACATGAAAAGTTTTAGCTGGGTGGGGTGGTGCATGCCTGTAGTCCCAGCTACTTGGGAGGCTGAGATGGAAGGATCACCTGAGCTCAGGTGGCCAAGACTGTGTTGAATGGTGATTGTGCCACTCCACTCCAGCCTGGGCAACAGGCTGCGAGGACAAAGGCTTAATTACACCACTGCTGGTGAAAAACAGACCAACTGTCCTAACATCTGCTGCAAATGAGGTTTAAAAAAAAAAAGCCTCTGTATTCAACTCCTGTGAAAAAGGAACTCCTCCATGGTTTTACTTACTTGTCAGCAAAATGTCTGTGCTACCTGATAGTGTATATATGCCATCTCCCAATCTGAGAGGGAAAATCTCTGGAGGGCCAGGGCTTTGGGTCCCCAGAATCTAGAACAGATTTCCGATTCCCTGTGCATGTAGTTGATAGTAAATGTTGACCACTGAGGAGGATAATCAGAGAAGTTTTACTAAACACCATACCTCTGAGAAAGGGATCTTGCTTCTGTGATCCAAACCCAAAGAAGAGTCTCTATGTTAGAATTCATAAGAAGAAAACAGAAATCAACTTCCAAGAAGTAGAACTCCATATTAATCAGAAACTCCTATTGTGACCAAATCTGGCCGCACTCCTATCCTAATCTCTTCAGTTAATGCTACAGGCTACATCTGCCTTTGTTTTCTGGGCATATCTACACCTCTTCCTAGGAGGCCAGTATACAGATCTTTCCTTCTAAGAGTCAGTCAACCCATGGACCCTGCAAGGTTCTAGGATAAATAAATACACAAAATCATGGTTAAAAATTCAGAGACTCAGCTGGATGTAGAGGCTCATGCCTGTAATCCTAGCACTTCGGGAGGCCGAGGCAGGGGGGTTGCTTCAGGCCAGGAGTTTGAGGCCAGTCCAGGCAACATAAAGAGGCCTCTTCTCTACAAAATAAAAAATAAAAAAAATCCAGAGACTCAAGTTTTAATTTTTGTAATGCTGATGGGTCCATCTTAATTTCATGAGAATTATCACTGAGTCTTCCTTTTATCCCGAGAGTGCTAACTAAGGATTCTAGAATCCATGGGTTGGAAGTGATGAACTTCCTTCCTTAAAGAAGAACGCACAATTTTGGTTTTGTGTACATTTGTGTTTCTTCATGAGAACAATGCCACCACTCTTGTTAGTTTCAGAAAAGGTGTATAATCCCCAAACAATTAGAATCACTGTTAAATCCCTTTAATTTTGAATAGAAAAATGTTTACTTGGTTACGACTCCAGTGAAATACCATATAAAGAACAACAACAAAAAAAATTGTATCACATTTTTCCAGCACAGCAGATGAAGAATGTGTAAGTTCCTGATACACTTTTGACTTGGGCATGGCTTCCATCACTGAGTATTTTTACTAGATGCTATTTCCTACTCCAGATGGCAAGCATGCATGGTTGCTAAGAGCAGCCCCTGTTTCCTAGGTGGCAATCATTGTAGTAGCTGACGGGGAAGGTCAAGGTGCAGATGGGCAAGCCTGTCTTGGGCAGGACTTGGTACAACTTCTAGTCACTCGCATTTGCCAGACATGCTAGAATCCATACTCGTCTCTATCAAGGTGTCAACAAGATATCATGTGTATCTACCATGACATAGCTATTTCATAAATATTTGAGGAAGGGAGAGAGGAAGGGAGAGAGCTGAATTCCTACAATCATTGGTATTGTGCTTTCAGAGTGGCAGGTAGGCTGTCTTATGTCGCCATTTCCAGTTTGATTGTTTGACAGACAACAGTTTCCATGAGAAATTTTTACAATTCCTTTTTTTTTCCTTCTAAATTGTATATAATGGGGAGTGGTTACACACTTTAAATTTTCCTTTTTGCTTGGGAACATGGTTATAAATCTGTTTCATAAATATGAATATTGGCTGTACATTAAAACAGATAACTTAGATTTTATATCTGGGAAGATATAAAACTTACATCTCCTTCACCATGCTTTAGATCTGTTCATCAGGCAGTCTTCCCAATCACCCACAATTATGTTAATAAACAATACAGAGTTTTAAGTGTCCACCTCCCTAAAGAGTCCCCTTCCAATGTTCTTCATTTTTTCTCCCATTCTAACTTCGGGAAAGAAGTTGGAAGCACATGAAAAATATGTTTTCCAAACTTTACAGCTGTAACATCTGCATCACTGGGCTTTATCTAATTTTTGTCTCTGCCTAGGCTCTGAAATGTGCTTTCTGGGAGAATATCTCCCCTGAGCACTGATAATGAAACATTAGACTGCATTTCTTGCCTTCGTTTATCTCCCAATAGTAATCTATAAAAAAAGCAGTAGGAAGCATGAAATGTCATGTTTTTCCAGGGGGAGAGATATTTTCATCCTCTAGGTATTTCTATTTCTTATACACATTTTAAAAATATCATATCCTAGTAGAGAAAAAGCAGCATCAGCCTACTCCCCTATCTTTTTACAATTCAACTCTGAACACAATGTAGTATCACACATAGAAGCAAGGAAAAGCTATTCCCAGACCAAAGTCATGACGTTTCCTGAAGAGGCTTCTCCCCTTCATGGCTGACCATCTGACTTCAGAACTTGCTAAAGTCCAACATCTCCCATGACCTGCAACGTCCTGCATACTCTGGCCCCTGCTAACAATCCCCATACCCACCTCCACACATACCTTCCCTCTTAACCACCAAATCCTAGCCTCCCAGGCAATCTTTCTCTAAATGCCTTCTGCTGTGGTTTCCTCTGCCCAGAATTCTCTGCCACATCCCTACTTCCCTCTTCCCTCAACCAAATCCTTTTCATTCTTGGCATTCTATCCTAAATGTCACTTCTTTAAGGAAAACTTCCCTGATCCTTCCCTTCTCTTCAGATTAGGTTGGAACCTCTTATAATTTATTCCTAAAGCTTTCTGTACTCTTCTATGATTCAGTTATCACGATTGTAATTGGCAATGTTTGTGTATTTTTTTAAATGTAATGGAAGTTTCTTCTATAGGATCATTAAGCTCTGTGTGAGCAGGAATTGGTTTGCCTTCGTCTCTATCAAGGTGTCAACAAGATATCATGTGTATCCACCACGAGATAGCTATTTCATAAATATTTGAGGAAGAGAGAGAGAGAGAAAGGGAGAGAGCTGGATTTCTACAATCATTGGTATTGTGTGAGAAAGAGATCTTCCAGCTACACATACACTTCGGGGGCTGGTTCATTATGTAGGACATTTTCACTGTATGTTCTCCCCATCATAAGACATCTGGAAAACAACTACAAGACACTTCACAAGCAGATCCAGAAGCTCTTCAGTGTTGAGGAAAGTCATGTAACATAGCAGCTAGACTCATACATTTTGGAGCCAGTCACTGGTACAAAATCCCAGCTTTGCTATTTTCCAGCTTTGTGACCTTGGGAAATGTCCTCCCCCTTTCTGAGCTTCCAAGATAGCCTTCATCTATAAAATGAGGTTAAGAATTTCTGACCCTTTAGAGTTATCACAATGTTAAATGAAGCAATGTCTGTGAAGCAATTAAGACTGACTGGTGCAAGACAAAGATCTGAGTGCTGGTGTTATTTCTACTAAGAAACATTAGAAGTTGGGCCAAATTTGGAAGACATTATCTCATATCTTGCTTTCTCCTGGTTAAAGGAATACATCCCAAATGAACACCTTTAAAGAACAACTAGATGCCCAGAAAGCATTGTTTTCCTGTCCAAAGATCATAGCTCCTGGTCAAGATTCAGAATGTACAGCTTTATTTTCTGGAGGAGTTTAACAACATGATTTGAAGTCATGATATTGTACAGAACTCACAAGATTTGAAATTTATTCATTTTTGTATTCTCAGAACTTAGCCTACAAATAAACAAACAAACTCACTCCCGTGCACTGGATACTTTTCTCCAACTAATAGCGGTACCTGCTTCTAGCTGTTTCTCCAAAACAATGGTAAGACTCAGACCCATCAGCAAGGTTGGTGTAAAGGGAGAGTCAGACTCAACCACAGACCACAGGTTTGGACACCAAGTATGTGCTTAGCACTTATGCAGTGATGTGGTCCCACTGATGTTGGAGCAGTGGGTACCCTGGAAATTATGGCCTTGGCATAAATCAGACCTCCATGAATACCCAGTTTTGCCACTTACTAACTATGGACAGAACCAGGAGACTGCAGAAAAGTTACCGAACCTCTCTACGAATTTCCCACATGTAAAATGCAACTAGCAATAGCTCTCTGTCAAAACTGCTGTGAGGTTTAAGTGAGATAATATACATCATTTATCATGTTTATTTGAAATACTGTATAATAGAATGTTTAACAGATAGATTTATTTCCTCTCCTTCTCCTGATACCATGACTTTCAGCGGACAGAAGGCTTTAATGACAAACTAGATGAGGCACTAGAATATAGAAAATAAATAACTATAGGAGTCTTATAATTTATAACATGTTTCTAATAATAATATCAATAACAAAAATAATGATGATTTAGTGGGGTACCTGGTGAGGAAGAATTTATTTTAAGTAGAACTGTCATTTCAAAGTTGCTAGCTACATCTTTTGATAAGATCCAGCATCCCTTCTTGATAAAAACCCTTGAACTCCTAGGCATAGAGGGACATACCTCAAAATAGAAAGAGCCATCTATGATAAACCCACTGCCTACATATTGCTAAATGGACAGAAATTGGAATCATTTTCCCTGAAAACCAGAAAGGCTACCCACTCTCACCCCTCCTGTTTAACACAGTGTTGGAAGTCCTAACTAGAGCAATCAAGCAAGAGTAGTAAATCAAGGGTATCCAAAGGGGAAAAGAAGAAGTTACGTTATCCCTCATTGTGGACAACATGATCCTATACCTTGAAAACCCAAGGAAATCTGTCAAAAACCTCCTTGCACTAATAAAGGACTTTGGCAAAGTCTCAGGGTACAAAGTAAATATGCAAAGGACAGTTGCATTCATATACACCAACAACAAACAGAGAGTCAAATAAAAAGCACAATCCCATTCACAACAACCACAAAAATAAAAGTAAAATAAAATAAATACCTTGGCATCTTCCTAACCAGAGAAGTGAAAGATCTTTACAATGAAAACTACAAAACACTGCTCAAAGAAATCAAAGAAGACAAATGGAAAAACATTCCATGCTCATGGATTGGAAGAATTAACATTGTTAATATATCCATCGTACCCAAGGCAATCTACAAATTCAATCCAGTACCCATTAAATCATCAACATCATTCTTCTCAGACCTGGAAACAACAATATAGAAATTCATATGGAAACATAAAAGACCATGAATAGCCAAAACAATCCTTAGCAGAAGAAACAAAGTGAGAGGTATCACACTTCCAGACTTCAAACTCTACTATAAAGCTATAATAATCAAAACAGCCTGGTATTAGTACAAGATTAGGCATGTAAACCAGTGGACAGAATAGAGATTCTGGAAGCAAAACCTTAATTTCTCAACCACTTCATCTTTGACAAAGCCTCCACCAACAACCACTGGGGAGAGAAGAACCTGTTCAGTAAATGGTGCTGGGAAAACTGGCTGACCACATGCAGAAGATTGAAACAGGATCCCTACCTATCACCATATACAAAAATCAACTCTAAATGGATCTGAGACCTAAATGTAAAACCTCAAACTATAAGAATCCTAGAAGAATACGTGGGAAAAACTCTTAGACACGTTGGAGTAGGCAACCAATTCTTGATCAATTCGCCAAAAGTGAATGCCATAAAAGATAAGATAGACAAGCGGGACCTTATCAAACTGAAAAGTTTTGCAAAGCAAAAGAAGCCATCAAGAGAGGGAGGAGACAGTCCATAGAATGGGAAAAAGTATTTGCCAACTGTATATCTGACAACGGCCTAACATCCAGGATCTACAAGGAACTTAAACATGCCAAAAGGAAAAAAACAACCCTATTAAAAAGCGGGCAAAAGATATGAATAGACACTTCTCAGAAGACATATGAGCAGCCAACAGACACATTAAAAATGCTCAGGCTCACTAATCATCAAAGAAATTAAAATCACACTGAGCTAACACCTAACTCCAGTCAGGATGGCCGTCATCAATAGCTCAGAGAAGACACATGGAAAAATATTCCATGCTCATAGATTGGAAGAATTAACAGATGCTGAAGAGTCTGTGGGAAAAGGGAATGCTTCTACACTGTTGGTGGCAGTATAAACTAGTACAATCTCTGTGGAAAACAGTGTGGCAATTTCTAAAAGATCTAAAAATCGACCTTCCATACAACCCAGCAATCCTCCTTCTGGGAATATGCCCAGAGAAACTCAAATAACTCTATAAAAAAGACACCTGCACATGCATGTTTATAGCATCATTACTCACAATAGCAAAAACATGGATTTAACTGTGCTGCCCATCAAAAGTAAACTGGATAAAGAAAATGTTGTAAATATACACAATGGAATATTACACAACCATGAAGAAAAACAAAATTATGGACTTTGTAGCAACTTGGATGAATTTAGAGTCTATAATACTCAGTGATCTATCACAGAAACAAAGATCTGAGTACTACATGTACTCACTCATAAGCTAACCCTGAGCATTTATCATAATACTATAAGAAAGGAATTGGCGGTAGTGGTACACTGCCAAGGGCACCCAGTCTCAAACCAGGCAAAGTGGGGACCAAGGGGAGGCCCAAACTTTACCTGTATGGCGACCACTTATGTACCTAACCCTGAATTGTACCCCACATCATTAAATAAAATAAAATAAAGTTGCTAGCTACATGTTTTTCTAGCAATCAAAGACAGCTTACACAAAGACAGCTTACTAGTACATAGTAGAGCCAGAATTATATCTGGCCCCAAAATCTTCTAACCATTATACTAAATGTGTTTATTCACTTTACTTGTTATGACACAATCTCAGAAATAAGAAAGATTTAGAGAATGAATAGCAGTGGCAAGTAGCGCTGTAATGTCACTACTGAGATGGGTAAAAGACAAGGCTTTAAAACTTCATTACTAGGGGGCAAGAGAAAAAAATAAAATAAAATAAAACTTCATTACTACCAAAGGCATTGAATGAAAAAAATAAAATGCAATATAATTTTTTAGAAGTGTCATTCCTACTTCTACTTGGAGTTATATTGTTCTTAAGCTGGGTCACTGAGGCACCTGCTTCAGACAGTCAGCTTTGGGGTATTCAAAACTGGTGACAGCAACCTGCATCCAAAACACACCGATGTGTATGTAACTTTGGGAAAGCCTTCTGTGGCTCGGTTTCCTCATCTGGAAAGGGTAGAAGACAATCAACCTCCATGTTGCTGTAAATAAATGAGTTAATACACATAAAGCACTTAGAACAGTACCCGATACATGGTATATGTTATGTATGTTTGGCTATTATTAATATTAGGTATAAAGTGTCATTTCTAAATGGCATCAGGTGAGACGCTCCATATGTCAGTTGACCTCAGGCCAGAGGTGAGGTGGCACTGAACCAAAAGAGCCCAGCTCAGGGTGGGCTGAGAAGGGACTCCATCAACAGGTCCCACCTCACTTAACACAGCTTTAGAAGATGGAATGCATGTTGTGACTTAACAAAAGTTAACTTGAAGGCAAGGTAGTCATGGCCAAGTCCTACCACAATAGATGAGAAGTTCATGCACACTTAATGCAAAATGAGTTCACACAACAAATTCCTGGCACCAAATACAAACACAATTTGTATACTGCTTGAAACTATCATTAAATTTATACTCCTGGAAAGAAAAAAAAGTAGATTTTAAAATATGAAATAGGCATTGGTAAACATATCACTCAGGATCTAATCCAGATATAATTAAAAGAATTAATAAAGTAATAAAATAGTGTAAGAAATTGTTTTCAAATAGAGCCATTGGGAGGCCTTTGCATGGCAAAGAAAATATTTTTTACCCAGTAACCAACAATGCAGGCTGTGCATGTCAAGTCAACTCAAAGGAGTTTCAAGTAGAAAAAAAAAAATTTCTTGACCACTTAGGTCATTCCCTCAGCCTCTCTCTGTCCCCTTCGGCAGCAGTCATTTAATCTATACCCAGGCTGGTGCTTTTGTGATTTCCTTGTTTCCTCTGTGGGACCAGCTGAATAAGACTGGGGGAACAGGCAGAGATGGAAGGGGACCTGCAGCTGGTAGAGTTTCCCAAGCCCGGTGACCTCTGACCTGGGGATTCTCAAGGGGATTCAGTTACTCACCATCTTTTATTTTAAGGTGATTTCAAAAAACAAGCTTCCCGTGATTATGAGACTATAGCTGTTTGATCCTAAAAGAACTATCTTTCCTCAAACGAAGAAAAATGAACTACATCAATAGAGAAACTTATCAAAATGCCTCCCCATTTTTATCTGTAAGGATCATTTTGTGAGAGTTAAGTCAGCCACGCTTGAAAATGCAACTGATAGATATTAGTTATTGTGATATCTGGGTTTGAAAGGATTAAGGGACTCATTCAATGAGCTCTCTTCCATGGAGGCTACAAATGCAATGTTTACTTACAGGAGAATGAATATTCTACTGAAGAAGAGGCATTCCTTATATATCAGTTTAGATTCAAAGTGAGTTTACTCATTCCCTTTGCAGAACACATACCAGAGTAAAACACAATTCCTGTTTTCTAATTGGCTGTTTTTGCTTTTGTTTTTCTCTTTGGTTAAGCTGGGTTTTGTACATCTACTCAGACTAGATAAACTAAAACCATTTGTAAAGATTATATCGTCATTGAAATGAACTACTACCAGATTAAAGTGGAAGATCAAATTTAGCAATGAAAGAATTTCAGCGTTCTTCTGGTTCTCTTTGACACCAGTGAACAATATGATGTGTATGAAAGAGTAAGTGTGTGCAGAAACCATCCCTGGTAAAGGCATAATTTGTGTGTATGTCTACAAACATCATTGGAAACAATTACTAAAACTTCACTGCACCAAAAACAATATTATAAAAGCTGCCAATAAAAAAATTGCCTGACAGTCCTTTCCTTATTTTCCTGCCCATTTGCCAAGCAAAGAAAGAGAATTGAAATACTGAGTGATCGATCACAAAAACAAAGAACTGAGTATCACATATTCTCACTCATAAGTGGACCTTGAACAACTATCATAATACTATAAGAAAGGGATTGGCAGTGGGAAACTACCTGGAGGGGGATACACACCTCATCAACAAGGGTACCTGCATAATGAACATTCATATACCTAACCCTGAACTTTACCCCGCATCTTTAAAATAAAAAATTACAAACAAAACCAAAAAAACCAGATATACATTGTAAAAGAAATAACTAAAGGTAGGCAGCAGAGCAGGAGGGAAGAGAAGGAAAGAAAAGAGTCAAGACCTAAATAATATACCACTTGAACCGTCCTGCAACAGAGTTCACTGGGCTAACCATGGCTGGTCTTCCTAGATGCACTGAGCTCCTCTCCTGACAAGTTCCATATACTTCTTCCTCAATCCTGGCAAATGCCCAGGAAGAAGAAAGTTGGAATCCAAGAAAGTGAAAATGTCAGACAAAGAGATATAGGTACAAGAACACTTTTTAGAGCTCCATCTTCCTTGAGAATCCCCAGGATCAGAGACCACTGGGCCTGGAAACTCTGCCAGCTGCAGGTCCCCTTCCATCTCTGCCTGTTCCCCCAAGTCTTACTCAGCTGGTCCCACAGAGGAAGCAAGGAAATCACAAAAGTACCAGCCTGGGTATAGAATAAATGACTGCTGCCGAAGGAGACAGAGAGAGACTGAGGGAATGACCTAAGTGGTCAAGGAATTTTTTTTTTTCTGCATGAAACTCCATTGAGTTGACTTGACATGTGTGCAAGGCCAGACAAAATCAGGGAAAACTACTGCCACAGCCCAGATCCTACCCCTGTCCCTCACCTCAAACTTCCTTTTAAAGGTACAGGGGAGGAAGGCTGAGGCGGAAGGATCGCCGGAGCCCAGCAGGTCGAGGCTGCGGTGGCCGGA
Source organism: Tarsius wallacei (assembly GCA_963574415.1). NCBI lineage: Eukaryota > Metazoa > Chordata > Mammalia > Primates > Tarsiidae > Tarsius > Tarsius wallacei. Next base: position 2,493 of record CAUYQG010170677.1, on the reverse strand, counting down.
AGCAGCCACTGCACTCCAGTCTAGGCGACAGAGTGAGACTCCAACCCAAAAAAAAAAAAAAAAAAAAAATCTAATTCAAATTAAGGGAATATTTGTCCTGTGTTCTAAACAAAAGTGTACTAGCTCTATTAGGGAAGCTATAAAATCAAATCAGCTTATTTTAATCTGATGACGGGTTATCCACACCTTAAAAATGAAACTTGGTGTATTTTAAAATTATATCCTCTGATTGTGGTCTCAGGCAGATCCACCTTTTCCAAACTTCGTTTAGCAGAAGACAGTGTTTACAAGTATGTCTACAGTTAATATTTATACTATCCAATAATGGTAAAGCTAAAGCCAACATGATTCTCCATGCTAACATGGACAAGGAAGGAGGAAACAAAATCAGCAGCTTGTCCAGTACCTCGTGTTAATCATTAGACACTCAAAAAAGGCTAATGCTGCCAGCAAGCACAAATATACTCCCATCTCCCTCCCAGTCCCTCACACGGCTATTGGTCAAGGCTCTAGAGAGGACAGAAATGGCCAAATAAGAGGAGGAAAAGCTACACCATGAACGCTCCGTGCTCCATTCCAGCCAACATTCTGTTACCAGCCTGGAGACATGCACGGTGCACATATTTCTTTGAATAAATAATTAAGGCTCTACACATCAGGGAATACTATAGCTGAATCTGGAGTGTGGTCAATGACTTTGTGTAGCTGACTCCATATGAGGGGGTCTGCCAAAGACTTCTAAGATCTCTAAAAGTTTAAAATACCAATGACTCTATGAAAACTGATTATCACTGATAATTTTAGAACTTGCAATTCTAATTAGCAATATACATTAAAGACAACATAAGATGCATTTAAGTCAACCTATAGTGCAGAAGTTAATGCACTGAGCAGTTATTTACTAAGTGCCTGGCACGTGCCGACAACTGAGCTGATAACTGAAGCCCCAGCTTCAAACAAGACGTGTTCCTGCCCGCCTGGAGTCTAAAGGGAAAGGCGGGCTTGGAACAAGCAGTGAGCAGGCAGGCTGCTGCAGAGCAAACGACAGAGGAAGTGATCCAACCTGTCTGCAATGAGTCTTTAGCTCCAGCCCTCCATCCACAACTAATTAATAAACAAGCATTTTCAAACACCGCCACTCCAAAATCAAACTCTTCCCGCCCAAATCCACTCCCCTCACTCTGTCTTTCTAATGGCGATACTCTCAGACCTGGAAACCAAACTCCAAACCTCTGCATTCCAAGGAACCAAAACCATTCACTCGTTTACTTTTACCCAAAGCAGCTGCCTCTTCCTTCAGCTTCACAGCACCCACCCCAGCTTGGACCAGCCACCTCATCTTCAGTCATCAATGTCTCGCCATTCATCTCCAGGTCATGGAGGAAATAAACTATCTCTCTTTTTGAATACACGTAAGACGTGTGCCAAGCACAGCGCTAGGTATTAACAATATAAAGACAAGGAAAATACTGTCCTTTTCTTTAAGAAGTTCACAATCCACAGTGGAACCAGACAAACAAATAAATGGTTAACGAAGGAGAAGTGTTATGGTCAAGGTGGTAAAGGGCTACTGAAGCAACAATAAAGGAATGATTAAATCCCCCCTGGCAGAGAAGGGTCAGGATGGATAACAACATGCACACTCAAAAGCTGCTTCAAGGGAGTTCAGAAAAACAACTGTAGAGAAGCTTCATTAAGAAGTAGTGAACCAAAGGTCTACATGTTAATGCATCCATAATCCCCATTCATCACTCTTTCTATCTTGGGGGGGTCGCCAAATATATGAATGCCACCACTCTTCCCTCCAAAGCTCATGGCCACACAGCACTGCAAGCAAGGCACTCCTTTCTGCTAAACACAGACACTGCCTCCGATTCTTCTCAAACGGTGCTCTAAGCCAATCACTACCAACACACCAGAGCTGGTACCAGAATTTACAGCCGGTTCACCTAGGCAAAACACTCTGCATAGTACGGATGTGCACAATGGGTGTTTAACAAGTATGATGGGAAACTACTGAAGAAATGCTGAAATACAAAGTTCACAAGCAACTTCATAAAAGAAGTTTGAAGTACGTGCAATGACTAATATCTACACTGAGTGGAACAGTATCTTTTCAGAGAAATAAGAAAAGGGAGGGAACACAGCACATCCCTTTAAGATTAGAATGTTGCATGAGAGGGCTTGGTGGCTCAGCCTGTAACCCCGCGCTTTGGGAGGCCAAGGTGAGCGGATTGCCTGTACCCACGGGTTCAAGACCCGCCTGGGCAACTTGGCAAGACCTCATCTCTACAATAAATCAAAAAATTAGCCGGGCGTGGTAGTGCGTGCCTGTAGTTCCAGCTACTTGGGAGGCTGAGGCGGAAGGATCGCCGGAGCCCAGCAGGTCGAGGCTGCAGTGGCCGGAAGCGGCCACTGCACTCCAGTCTGGGCGACAGAGGGAGACTCCAACTCAAAAAAAAAAAAAGAATGTTGCATGAGAGGGCTATTAAT
>CAUYQG010170674.1:0-13727 GCA_963574415.1 Tarsius wallacei | reverse complement strand
ACTAAAAACCACTAAATTGTTCATTTTAAAAGAGTGTGCTATGAGAATCATGTCTCAATAAAGCTGTCATTTTTTTAAAAAGACAAAGTTATAAAGAAAATTTTTTTATAAAAACAAATCTCCCAAAAGACTAATGTATTTGCTAGAGGTAGATAAAATAACATTGTGTTAAATGTCTCATATGTTAGTATTTCCTTTTTTATTTGATATTTTGAGAAACAAGGAGAGCTTTTGCAAAACATAAAGGCAATAAGAAGATAAAAGCAGGGAGGAAAAAACGCAGTCTAAAAAATACAGAAAACTTGTTCCAAAAGCAGAACAAAAATAAAATACAAAAAAATGATGAAAAAAAGTATCAGTGATTACAATAACTCTAAATTTATTCAATTCTCCCACTAAAGATAAAAAGGCTCAAATTGGGTCAAATCAAAACCGAATTATATACTTTTTAATATAGAGACCTAGAATACAAGTAAAAATGAAGTGAACCTTACCAAATAGTAGAAGATTTTAGAATTCATTTCATTTCCTTCTTTTTCTTTGCCATATTTATGTCACTGTAGCCTAGAATACTGCCTTTTCCTTACCCGTTTTTTGTTCTAGACATCCTAATTGGAAATCAAGGTTCCCCACGGTATCGACTGCTTAAATCACCTCCTTCTTCCTTGATATCACACCCCTGATTCTATGAGAGCATCAACTAGCCCCAGTGCTGAGAGGAGACCAGGCTCTTCTCCCTTACCTAAGAAAGGAATCCTAGTTATCCTAAAACAAGAAATGTTACAAGTTCTCTTTGAGAGTGACTGTGTCAGGAAAAGACATGCCGTACAATTTTGGACAAAGAGACCTGAGGGAAAATCTGCTAGGGACATTCTAGGAAAGTTTTTCTTTGTAAAAGGAGGTTTTCTTGCCTTTTGAATAATAATATTTAAGATATGACGCACCTGGAGCTGCTAAAACAATCCTGCAAACGTGATGAGAGGAGGAGGGTGTAGATTACACCCTAAGATTAGGTACAGCCAGAAGATGAGAAAAATCTGGATCCTTGGGGATTCAGGACCACACACTTAACAACTCCTAGATCAGACATATCTTTGAACTCGGGAGATAAATTTTTCTTATTATTCAACCACATTTTAAAAAAAAATGTGAAAGTTGTTAAAATCAAAGTAGAATCACTCATTTTAAAAACCCCGACACACAGAGCCGGGGAAGGCTGTGAAGGGAGAGTTCTCACACGTACATGCCTAGTGACAAGAGCTATCACAAAAGACTCTATAAAAGTGAAAACGCTGCACAAAGCTCATCGAAATCTTACAACAAAAAAGATACTTTGTTAAGACATCTGCCCAGCCACTGCCTGTCCAGCCTCCGCCTGGTGCCCCCTTGTTACTGATCCTTGTAATCAAGGATAATGGTCTCAAAAAAATTGCATAGTTCTCTTCACCTTTCTCTTACCTCCCCGAATACGCACACAGTGTCCTATGGCACTCATATTCCCTTTGAAAGCCTGTTACTGAATAAACTTCATTTTCTTTTAGGCAGCCTCTCTCTGTTACTCAGGATGACAACTTCCAGACAAAATTATCTTAACCAACACATTCTTTGATATATAAGTGCCCATAACTTAGGATAGTTTTATGTTTTGGCGGTGGATTTATGGAAGAATTAGACAACATTTAATTATTTGAGGCTTAACAAAGTTTGAAATGATTGAAATAATCTAATTAATTAGTGGTATTATAGAACATGGACAATCAAAAAGAGAAAGTAAGCCTTTCAAAGGTAAACCTCAGATATCTCTCCTGGTTATTTCTTCCTTAGGAACTCTAGTTGTTTATTGTGGACCTTAGGTATTTAGGATAATAAGATGAAGTTCAGGACATGATAGAAAGTGACTGGAAAAAAAGTGGAAATATTGGGCAGGAAGATGTAACATACCAAAGTTTAAATGACATGGCTGCATTCAGCAAATAATATGCCTTAAATATTTTTATTACTATAACAGAAAGCATAAAAATCAACTCCAGAGACTAAACTACCAAAAAAAATCTGAGAAAAATAGAAAGAAATTAAAATGAAAAAACAAAATGCAACAAAATATTAAAAAGATAAATCGTGTAATTACTTTTTAAAAAATTTAAAAAGCTTGCTTCTTTAAAAAATTATAATAAATAAGAAAATGCCTGTAGAAGCTTATTCAAAAATAAGTGGAAATATAAATATGTAACATCAGGAATGGTAAAGAGAGAGACAATGAATTTAACCAAAGTCAGAAACCAAATGCTTACCATTGTCATGTTTTTAGGACGACTGTGTGAAGACCCTTAAAGATAAGTATTGTCTTTGACTTATCATTTTATCATTGACCTACTTGAGTAGAGGGAGTAGATAGCTAATTAAACTTTCCAACTCCAGGAACCAAAAATGAAAATACGCCTCACTGCAGAAACAAGGAAGCATAATGTGACATCAGTAATGGTTTAACAAAGAAAAGTCGGTTAAAGGATGCTTTCAAATGACCCTGCACTTACTTCTGGGTGTGAAGATGTTTAGACGTGCAGAATTCTGACAAGAAAAAACTGTGTTATGAAAATAGTGGAAACAAAGTCTCTGCTTCTCTGTTTGCTCTATCCCTAAAAAGCACTGAGTCATATGGCAAACGTCTGCGAAATGGACAAAACACTCCCTGTGACACCTTCTGTGCCTGGTTTGTTGTAAAAATAAAATAAGCTAACAAATGACACATGCTCAAGTCACCAGGGGGCTAAGACACAAGGCAGGTCAAATTTTATATTAATACTTTTCTAAAGTACGTGGAAGAAATCTTAGCAGTACGTGAGAGGGACTGAGGGGGCTCATTCCAGAAAGCAAGTACCAAGAATGTAATAGTACTGAGCAAGGAAATATTTTCCTTAATGCTGTACAGGTTAAAAAACTGCATAATGTCTCAATGACTTTCCATCAAAGGCTCCTGCAGAAATGGCAAAATCTGTGTGACATAAGTCAATTAGGATTGATCCCTAGGATCGGAGTAACTCCCAGACTCAGCACATTCTAGACAGTCAAACACCATAGCCATGCTGCAGTTGCATGGGGCCCCCAGAGTGCGTCCCCTGCCAGAATCAATGCCCACTTCACCTACTTTCCAACAGATGGAATTAACACTTTCATTGTATGAGCTGCCATCTTGAAAGCACTGTTCATAAACTTTGCACCATTTGATTCTCACAACTGGTGCAAAGTAGAGCAGGAAGCAGTACTTTAAAAACAAGCAAAATGAAACTCAAAGAGTCTTTTGCCTTTGACCATCCAGCCTATAAGTGTCAGAACCAGAACAACAGTTCTCTCATAATCTTTTAGCCCACAAGGGAGGTCACAGATGTTTGCCTGCTTCTCAACAACGAGACTTATCAAGACTATGTTCTTATCAGGGTTTTATATTAATGCGTGAGAGAGATGTCCTCCTGACAGTTGTCCATCCACAGAGTTTCTCCTTCAGAATTCCTAACAGTGCCTGGAGGATTTCCAGCACTCACTATGTGCTAGGCTATTTTAAATGGCAAATACAGCCATTTAGATACATTTTATCAACACGTTGCCTTGTTAAGCAAGAGAACAAGAACAGACACCACCACTGCCCTGAATATTTGCAGAACTGAGACTTTTGCTAAGAAATCTTGAAGCTGGTTTTCCGGTTAATTTCAAAGCTTCATCCTCCCCTCTGTCCTCCTTCCTTCTTCATCCCCTCAGCCCCATTCCTCTGGTGGTAATTTTCCATCAACAGGAGAAAAAAAAAAGGGGCCGTGGAGCAGTCTGCTTGTATTGAATAAACGTCTCCGCTTTTAACATCTTGACTTCAGCACAGATCTTCTTTCTCGGAGCTGTCTCTTCCTGGTTTTCCTGGGCTGTCTTTGCCTAATTTTTACTATAGTAATTGTCTTGCTAAAAGAACATTCCCTTCCTCTGCAAATATATCATGCTATGTTTGCTTCTATTTATACAGGTCTCTTCCGCACGGTGGGGGGAGGCATAGTTATTTATGTCTACATATACATAAATATATAATGATTTTTTTCCACATAAATCTTTCTGGCTTTCCATCTTTTCAATGAAGCCTTAAGACCTCCAGGCAGATTATATCAACGCTTCATCAGACTTCTATTGTCCAGGCAACAGACAATACTCTGAATGGTTCCAAAAGAAAATCACTACCTGCTGATATCAAGGGTAGATCTCACTTACCAGATGTCTGGCTTTCATTGTTGCTAACTTGTTTAATTTCTGCACCCAGCAATGAAAGTGTTTTGATCTTTCAAAGAAGAATGTGCTCTACACCAATTGATTTCAAATGGCCTCTCTTTAGATTGAATTTTTATTTTATTTGGTTGAACGCTTTTGTTTCATTTAAACCTGTATTTATGTGGAAATTTCAAAGAATGCATTCCAATTTGCATTTCAAAAAAAGAATCTTTGTGTTTATGAAATCACTTTTGAGTTGCAATTACAGCTATTTGTCTCTGGGATACACAACATGTAATTGGGTCAACACTTTTAATGAGGGACTAGTGTTATTGTTAATGAGCTATTAGTGATCGGTTCAGTGTTTCATCCCCAGCAGGTGGCAAAAACAATATGTTAAGATAGATAATTATGCTAATGTTTCAAATATCCACAAACCAACGAAGTCATTACAAACACGCAACTAAGAGGTTAAAAGGTATCAACACATGAAGTGAACTCTACTTTTACCCAAAGGACATTAGTCTCCCCTTCATAGAAACTTGACTGTGCATCTCAGTGTCCAGTTCTGTTCATTCATAGCTCATTAAAATGGCAGGAAAAGAAGGCTGCTTTCAACGTGTTCTGGACACTGTCCGCTTGGGCAAGTAATAGACTTTAATATTTTGGGCTTGAAAATGCTTCGCTTTGGAGAATAAACATCAGGTATTCAACAAGATCTCGACTGTTCTGTCCTGAGAAAGTCTGTGGAGAACACTTAAAATAACAAATGGACAATCTGCTTTCTGTCAACAAAAAGTTTACAAACCACTAGAGAGGAAAGATTATATATGTGAAACAGTTGCCAAGATACTAGAGCTAGTAGAGGCAATATGGAGCTTGAAAGAAAGAAAATTTGGGCAAGAGTAGTTGAAAAAGTCTTTGTAGGGAAGGACGTTTGTATCAGTTAGAGATAGTTTTGCTTGCAACTACAGAAAGTTTAATTTACAGTGGTCTCAATAGCAGAAACTTGTAAATCTCCCATATATGGAGAAGATAGTAAAATCCAGGTATGGAACAGCAGCTCAAAAGGTGTCATCAGACCCCAAATCCTTCCAGTCTTTTTTCTCTTCTATCTTCAGAATGTTAGTTATATGTAATATGTGGTCACCAGACCGCTGCCCCAACTCCGCCCATGACCTCCTCTTCCATGGTCATCCCTAGCAGAAAGTTGAGGGTGGGGAGAGACAATGATTCTTCTACACCCTTTTTAGAAAGAAGGAGAAAATGCCTTCACATCCTTTACAGGTTTCCCTACAGTTTTCCCTTCATATCTTATTGGTGAGAACTCGTCCTATGTTCACACTTTAAAGCAGCCACTTTAAATCAGTGAAAGAAAATATAAAAGAGATGGACATGAGAAGTTTAAGTCAGTTGTGGAGAACTGGGTTGCACCTGGAAGATTCTGAGTCCACAGGCAACAGGACCAAACGGGGGCTCCGATGAGAAAAAGGGCAAGAGCTGAGAGGGAAACCAAAAAAATGGGATCAAGGCTCCCACTCCCAGTGATCTCCTAGGCAGATGGAAACCGGAGGATGGAGGCTGAGCTACAGTAGGAATACAGCATCAAACATTCCACAGTCAAGTTTTCAAACTGGTAAAACATAGAATAAAAAATGAAATAAAAACCAGACCTGAGGAGATACTTGGGTGAGGAAATAATAGAGACACTTCTGTGGGATTTTGCAAATTACCTCCTGGCTAGTGATTTTTTTTTTTTTTTTTTTTTGGTCACATAGTGTTTGCTATAGCTCTCAGACGACAATTTTGAATAGCTCAGAAAACTAAATGTTACATCTGAGACAAATTTACCTAGGTGGCTAAATTCTTCCCGTAAATCATAAAACTTAGGCCTTGTCAATATCGCTGACCCCATAACTAAATGTTGATCAGAATTACCAGAAGAGCTTTCCAAAAATAGATATTACCAGACTCTACACCAGAACTTTCTAAGCCAACTTCCAAGAGGTAGGGCCCATGTAAATCACCCAGAGTGCTGTTCAGGCCATGAAAAAATTGCTAGTTTTGGCAGTTTACATTAGGTCACACCATGGTAATGACCCTAAACCTTGAGTGGATTACAACAACAAGGGTTTATTACTTACTCATGTTATGTATCAGCTGTGGGTTGACTGATTACATGGCTCTGCTGCATGTGTTTTCCACATCTTGAGAATCGAGTTGTGCTTCTCAACCCCTGTTGATGTATGCCTGTGCTCTCTATGCAAGTTTCTTTTGCTTCTCCAAGAATCAATTTTACTCCACAAGGCTGATATTACCCCCACTGAGAATGTGAGATCTCTCACTGAAGCAAAATTTGCATGTGGGAATCAGTTTCTTTGTGGACAGGACAAGATCCGCATTGAGCAAGACATGTTTTACAAACTGAACTTTAGGTTTTAATACTGGTATTAATTTTAGCAAATATTTTCTAAAATGCATTAATAATAATAAATGCATTGATAAGGTAGCTCAATTGTTACCTTCCCTGAGACATGGAGAGTAGTGTGTGTGCAGCATCTGAAGTCAATAAAAATATCTACCAAGCATCAATTCATTATTGTAACCAATAGGCAAATTTGCCAGTCGTATTTCTCTCTCTCCTAAATATACCTCTAGCATTGCTCTATATTCTCACTCCTATTACCCTATTCCTGGCCACCATCACTGGCTTGGAAAACAAAAACAACCAGCAAGCAAAAAAAAAAGTCTTCCGTCACCACTCTATTCTCACTCTACCCCAGCCTCTACACAGGTAGCCAGAATGATCTTCCAAAAATGTAAATCTAGTCATGTCACTGCTCCCTGACTATGTCTCCAAAATAATTCAAGAGGTTCCAGTAATCTTAGGACAAAGAACAAGTCATTGACATAAACTGCTATCATCTGAGTGTTAGTGATACCCCAATTTATATATTGGAACATAATACACAATGTGATTATATTTAGAGGTAGATCTTTGGGGAAGTGAGGAAATCATGAAGTCTCTGCCTCATGAATGAGACTAGTGCCCTTATCAAAAAAGACTGAAGGGAACTGCTTTGCCCCTTCCACTACGTGAGGATGCAGGCACCATTCACGAACCACAGAACAAGCCCTCGCCACACACCAAATCTGCTGGCACCTTTATCAAATGTACTAGCCTCCAGACTGTGAGCAAGACATTTCTGCTGTTTATAGATAACCTAGTCTGAAATAGTTTGTTGCAGCAATCCAATGGACTAGGACAGTGACCTACAAGACATGTGGTGATGTGTCCCCTGCTTACCTTTCTCATTTCACCTCCCACCATTCAGTTCTCAGAGCTTTCCATGTTTGCTTTTACTTCTGGGCTTTTTGTTAGCTATGTCTCATAGATTATTCTTTCCTCCTTCCGTCTCTTCCACCTGGTAAAACTCTGTTCATGCGACATTTCTTTCAGGTCTCTCCTTCAGTGCTGCTTCCACTTAGAAAGTTTTCCCTTACCACCCCTTAAGAGCAAAAGAGACTCCTCTTGTCTGTTTTAATAGCACACTAACTTCTTATAATGTTGCACTTATCATTTGGCATTATCACTGCCCGCTTCCTTATCCATATTTTCTTACATGTTCATCCTTTTTGGGTTATCAACTTAATGCAGACAGAGACCCTGTCTGTGCTGTTTCACTGACTCCAGAATCTAGTGCAGTAACTGGCACATCATTTTTACTAATGAAAACTTGGGGGTTTTTTGTTGTTGTTTTTGAGTTGGAGTCTCACTCCGTCACCCAGACTGAAGTGCAGTGGCCACTCCCGGCCACCACAGCCTCGACCTGCTGGGCTCTGGCGATCCTTCTGCCTCAGCCTTCCACCAGAATTACAGGCTCATGCTACCACACCCGGCTAGTATTTTATTTATTGTAGAGACGAGGTCTCGCCAAGTTGCCCAGGCAGATCTTGAACCCGCAGGCTCAGGCAATCCACTCACCTTGGCCTCCCAAAGTGCTGGGATTACAGGCTGAGCCACCGAGCCCGGTCGAAAACTTGTTTAATAAATTAGTGCTGGTAGCATTTTGTTCTAGCCCAGTAAGACCTAACCTGTAGCAGTGAACATGGAAATAAAAGCTTTATGCGACTTGGCAGTTTGGGGGAGCTGTGGAGAGTCTGCAAGGCAAAACTTGTCCCAAAGCAAACTGTCTTTGATGGCTGTCAGACAATATGGAGAGGCCTGATCCGAGGAGCAGAGCCATGAGTGCTCGCCTGGGCAAGTGACTCAAAAAGGAAAGACCTTTCCGCATACCTGCATGACCTGGGGAGATGGGAAGGACAGAGAGTTGGAAAACATGGAAATTCAAGACACCTGGGAGCTGAGAGTAATATAACTATCCACAATAGTGCTTCATTTGAAAAGACTTAACCGTTTCAAAGCTTTGACCTATATTACTTAATTTTTAAGCATATAGCCCCAAAGGAGCATGCTGCAGGACATCAATACAATGAAATATTGCTCAGCAACAAAAAGGAACTATTGACACAGACAACGACATGGATAAGTTTCATACCCTGTGTAAAACAAGGCATACCAAGTGGCTATGGTAGGGGAAACAATATATTTTTTCAACAACAGGTTCTTAGTTGAAATTGACCTTTGAAACAAAAGGCAGATGAACAAAGAGAAAAGCAAACAGAAGTTTATGAACATGTATATTTCAAATATACACAGGAGCCACCCAGGGAATAGGTAATTCTCCAAGAGGTGACTTTGAATTTCAGCTTATAAATAGTATCTTTAACAAAGAACGGTAAGTTTTTAGAAAAGTTGCAAGACAAAAAAAAATGGGCTTTGAGTCTCCAGGTAATTGGTAGAAAGGCAAATAATTGGCAGTTAATAGCTAGTTAGTAAAGTTTGTTAATATAGATTACTTTGGTTCCATCCCTAGGCTGATAATAATCGTCCAAAGATGTCTTCAGTGGTTAACCTCTGTTCTCCCTGGTAGAGATGGGAACAGGAGACATTTTGTCTTTGTAAATCAATGTCCTGCTTTTCAGAAAATAGAAAGGTAGAGAGCTTGTACTAAACTCTGAGAGAAACAATGTAGGAGGGAAACATAATTTTCTTTATGTATGCGGAATATAAATTACCAGTACTAGTAAACCATTTATACTTTGGTAAACCGACTGAGAGGTTAAAAATCACTCATTTGAGATTATATTTCTAATTAATAAAGAGTCTAAAATGAAGCATTCACCCATTAAAGCAATCAGATTCATGTCATGGTGAATAGAGCCCAGGGCTTAGCATTAGACATCTACCTATATTTGACTCTCAGACTTGAAACTCGTTCTTTGACTATAGGCTATTTACTGTCTTGGGCCTCAGTTTCCTCATTCATAAAATGGATACTATATCTACTCACAGACATATGACATGTTATATAAAAACACATGTCTTAACTTGGGTTGCTATAACAAAACACCACTGGGTGGCTTAAGCAACAAGTATTCCTTTCTCACAGTTCTGGAGGCTGTAAAGTTCAAGATCAAGGCTTCAGAAAATTCAGTTCCTGGTGAGGTTCCTTTTCCTGGCTTATGGAAGGCAGCCTTCTCACTGTGTCCTGACCTGGCAGTGAGAGAAAAAGAGCTCCGGTCTCTCTCTTTCCTAAAAAAAGAACACTAATCCCATTACGAGGGCTCTCCTTGCATGACCTCGTCTGAATTTAGTTAGCTCCCAAAGATCTCCTCTCCAGTTGCCATCATCTTGGAGGTTCGGGCCTCAACATATAAATTTGGGGGGATGCAAACAGTCAGTCCACGACAATAAATGTATATGTAAAAGCACCTAGCACAGCGTGTGACAAGTCAGTGTTTCCTTCTTCTCCATCCTTCTGGAGTTTAGTACAGACCATTGTACAACCAGTGGGCAGACTGGAAGAAATTTTGCTTTACAACTGAGAGTGTTGCTTGGAGAGGCAAGTTCTATAGAAAAGAGTGTTGTCATCATCCTCCTTATACTCAAGAGATATTTTTTCATACCAAAGTCTACAGTGTTACTCCTCATCCTTTCACTAGAGCAGAACGATATTCCAGATGATTACCAAATGAGTTCCTAACAAGATTGCCTGGCTCATAGTTGGTGCTGAATAAACATCTGCGGAATATAGAGATGGTTGAATTTCTATAGTCAATTAATTGTATTTTGCTTGTTACCTACTAGAAAAAAAATATTTTATGTTGGATATTTCTGTTCCAGTAAACACCTCTTTCAGAAATGAAGATTTAGAAGCAGCAAACTGAGAAGTGATTATTTTAGCCTTACATAAAAAGCAAGGATAAAAACTCCCAAACTTGACACTTAGCTTGCCCTAGATCATTAAAAGAAATATTACAAATTCTTTCACAGAAACATTTAATTTTTCGGGCCAAATAAATGCAAACAAGTGGAAATGGATATAATTAGTAAATGTGTTTTCTTCATTTCCTATTCATCTCTTGTCTTTATCTGTCTGCCTTTACAAAGGCCATGGCCTTTGATTTATGCATGGTTCATTCAAACCTAGAGAGCCTTTGTATCTGACTTTTCTCTCAACTCTTAGCAATTATCCCTTTTTTACAGGTTTATTTTATTGTGGTAAAATATACATGACACAAAATTTACCACTTTTAGTGTATAGTTCACTGGTATTAAAAACATGTATAGCTGGGCTCGGTGTCAGCCTGTAATCCCGTGCCTTGAGAGGCTGAGGTGAGTGGATTGCCTGAGCCCTGGGTTCGAGACCCGCCTGGGCAACTTGGTGAGACCTCATCTCTACAATAAATCAAAAAATCAGCTGGGCGTGGTAGCACGCGCCTGTAGTTCCAGCTACTCGAAAGGCTGAGGCGGAAGGATCACCGGAGCCCAGCGGGTCGAGGCTGTGGTGGCCGGGAGCGACCACTGTACTCCAGTCTGGGTGACAGAGTGAGACTCCCACTAAAAAAAAAAAGAAAAAAAAAGTATAATGTACAACCATCACCACCATCGATCCCCATAACTCTTTCATCTTGTAAAATGAGAAACTCTGTACTTGTAAACAACTCTTCATTCCCTCCTCCCCCAGCCCCTGGAAGTAGCCATTCTATTTTTCCGTTTTTGAGATCTTTTCTTCTGCTTGTTCTAGTCTCCTACAACAACCTCCCACTGCATTTTTTTACTTCCCTAAATGATTCTTTCATTTCCAGAATTTCATTTTTTTTCCCAAGGTGACTATCTCTTTGAATAATTTTTCATGTGTTTGACTACCCTGAGTATCTCACATAGATAGAGTCATACAGTGTTTAAAATGTTTGTGACTGGTATTAAGTGACTTGTTTCACTTAGTATACTGTCCACAAGGTTTATTTATGTCATAAATCCCTTTCTTTTTAAGATTGGATAATATTCCATTGCATGTGTAAACCACATTTATTTATCAATCCATCCATAGGTGGACATTCTGCCTTGATGTCTATTGCTGACAGTGGAGTGCTGCAGTCTCCTATCATTGTTGTATTTCTCTCTATCTCTTTTTTTCGGTGTAACAGAATTTTTTTATAAAGTTAGGGGACTCTGGCATTAGATATGTATATATTTATAATGGTCATGTCTTCTTTTTTGGTTGATTTGTTTATTATTTTATAATAACCATATTTGTCTTTTTTTTATCGTTGTTAGCTTAAAGTCTGTTATATGTCATATGAGAACGGCTACACCTGCTTGTTTTTTGGTTTCCATTTGTGTGTGAAATATTTTTTCCTACAGCTTGTGCCTTGAGTCTATAGGAGTCTTTGTGACTTAAGTGGGTCTTATGAAGTCGGCAGATATCTGATTTGTGTTTTTTAATCATACTGCCAGCTATATCTTTTTAGTGGGGCATCAGGACCACTTATGTTCAGAGTTAATAATGATATGTAAGGTACTGCTCCACTCATCATACTGGTTGTTATCTGATTCCTTTATTTATTTACTTATTTTCTCTATTGTGCTGGTATTCCATACAGCCTGAACTGTGTGATTTCTAGTAATTTTTCTGCTGGTGTATTTTGACCTTTTGTTTCAGTATACTCCTATGAGTATTTCTTGTAGAGCCAGGCTAGTGGTAACAAATTCCCTCAGTGTTTGCTTGTCTGTGAAGGACTTAAGTTCTCCTTCATTAATGAAACTTGGTTTTGGGGGATACAGAATCCTTGGCTCACTGTTATTCTGTTGGAGGAGACTGAAGATGAGGCCCCAATCCCTTCCCCAATAATCCCTATCTTCGTCGGATGAGTTTATGTTTGTAAGTCATTGGATGCTTTTATCTCATTACTCTTATGATTATTTCCTTCACATGAACTTTGCATAACAGGATGACTACATGCTTTGGGGTGTCCTTTTTGCACTGAATCTTCTAGGGGTCTTTGGGTTTCTCGTATCTGGATGTTGAGATCTCTGGCAAGACCAGGGAAGTTTTCATCCCTCATTCCCTCAAATCAGTTTCCTAAGCCTGTTACTTTCTCTTCTCCCTCTTTTACAGCTGTGATTCTGAAGCTTAGATGTTGGCACAATCCCATACTCCTTGGAGACTTTGCTCCGTTCTCTTGATTCTTTTTTCTCTATTGTTGTCTGATCGGGGTAATTCAAAAGCCTTGTTTTCAATTTTTGAGATCTTTTCTTCTGCTTGTTCTAGTCTACTAGAACAACTTCCCATTGCATTTTTTTACTTCCCTAAATGATTCTTTCATGTCCAGAATTTCATTTTTTTTTTTCGAGGTATCTATCTCTTTGGAGAATTTTTTATTCCTGTCCTGAATCATTTTTAAAATTTCTCTATATTGGTTCTTAATTTTCTCCCAAAGCTGGTTGATCAATTTCATGATCAACCTTTTGAATTCTATGTCTGGAATTTCAAAAATTTCATTTTGGTTGGGGTTTGTTGCTGAAGAGTTGAGGTGGTTCGTTTTCTTTTATATTGTCAGAATTGTTTTTCTGTATCTTTTTCATTTTAGTAGACTATTTCTTCTTATTTGAGGTGTGCAGGGGTTCTCTTGGTTATATATAGCTTCGGTGTGGTGAGTTTCTCAATTGCCAGCTGTGGCAGTGCTAGCTGGGTACCTTCACTGGCTCATGGTGTCCTGAGTGGCTAGAAAGATTTGGAAAATGGTGTTAACTGGGGTCGGGATCAGGCCTTCCCCAAAGCTGAGGTGTTACATTAGACGTGGTGGGTTATACTGTTGACCTTCAACCAGGAGATGGCACTTGAGGGAGAAAGCAAGCTGTGATGATGGCTCTAGCATTTCCCCTGGGTGATGGTTGCCCCAAGGAAATGCCCAGCCATCCTAGGCTGAATGCATGGCTCTCAGAATTTCCAAGTTCTCTCTCTATTTTGAACCTCTGAGGAGAGTTCAGGAGCTGGAGCACCCCACAAGTGTGTACTCCTGGCTACCTCAGTGGGGATTAGGAGGAAGTCTCGGGCCATTGGAGTAACACTGCAGTT
>CAUYQG010170668.1:0-23913 GCA_963574415.1 Tarsius wallacei | reverse complement strand
AAAAAAAAGATTTATGAGAACAGAACAAAGTGTCCAAGAAATATGGAATCATGTAAAACATCTAAGAATTATGTAAAAATCTAAGAATCACATGTGTTTCTGAGGAAGAAAAAAAAGCAACAGGTTTGGAAAACCTATTTGAGGGAATAATAGAGGAAAACATTCCAGGCCTTGGCAGAAATTTAAACATCTAGATACAAGAAGCCCAAAGAAGTCCCAGAAGATTCATTACAAAAAGGTCATTCTCAAGGCATATAATCATCTGGCTACGCAAAGTCAATATGAAGAAATAATTTTAAGAGAAGTGAGAAAAAGCATTAAATAATTTACAAATATAAACCTAGCAGACTAACAGCAGACTTCTCAGAAGAAACCCTACAAGCCAGAAAGGAGTGGGACCCCATTTTCAATCTCCTCAAACAGAATAACTGTCAGCCAAGGATTTTGCATCCTGCAAAACTAAGCTTCACAAATGAAGGAGAAATAAAATCCTTTGTAGACAAGCAAATGCAGAGGTAATTTGTCACCACTAGACTGGCTCTACAAGAAATATTAAAAGGAGTCCTAAATACTGAAACAAAAGTTAGAAATAAATCAGTAGAAAAATGCTGGAAATCATAAAGTTCACAGGTTTTATGGAACACCAACACAATAGAGAAAATCAATAGCGTAATCAGATAATAAACTGTATGATGAGTAGAATAGTACCTTACATATCATTATTAAGTTTGAACATAAATGGTCTCGATGTTCCACTAAAACAATATAGATCTACAGAATGAATTTTTAAAAAGTACAACCCAAATATCTGCTGCCTTCAAGAGACCCACTTAACTAACAAAGACTCTTTATAGACTCAAGGTAAAGGGGTGAGTGAAAATGTTCCATGCAAATGGAAACCAAAAATGAGCAGGAATAGCCATTTTCATGTCAGATAAAACAGTAAAAAAAAAAAAAAAAGACAAAGATGGCTATTATATAATGATAAAAGGATCAATTCAATGAGAAGGCAATAATTTTAAATATAACCTAACACAAGAGACCCCCCAATTTTTTTTTTTTTTTTTTTTTTGAGTTAGAGTCGCACATTGTTGCCCAGGCTGGAGTACAGTGGCATGCTCAAGACCACTGCAGCCTTGACCTGCTGGGTTCAGGTGATCCTTCTACCTCAGCCTTCCAAATAGCTGGATCTACAGGCATACGCCACCACGCCCAGCTATTTTTTTGATTTGTTGTAGAGATGAGGTCTTGCCAAGTTGTCCAGGCTGGTCTCGACCATGTGGGCACAGGCAACCCTCTCACCTCAGTCTCCCAAAGTGCTGAAATTATAGGCATGAGCCACTGTGCCTGGCTGAGCCCCTAGCTTTATAAAACAAATTCTATTACACCTAAAAAAGATATACAGCAATACAATACTAGTGGGAGGCTTCAACACTCCACTTCTCCACTGTCAGCAACAGACACATCAAGTTGGAAAATCAACAAAGAAATATTGGAGTTAAACATGACACAACTCTAGAGGAAATGGAACTAACAGACATCTACAGAGCATTCCATCTTCAAACTACAGAATACACATTTTTCTCATCAGTACATGGAACATTCTCCAAGATATACCATATGATAGGCCACAAATCAACTTTCAATAAATTTTACAAAATTGAAATCATATCAAGCACCATCTCAGACCACAGTGAAATAAAACTAGAAACTAACTAAGTCGGGCTCGGTGGCTCAGCCTGTAATCCCGTGCTTTGGGAGGCTGAGGTGAGTGGATTGCCTAAGCCCGCGGGTTCGAAACTTGCCTGGGTAGGTGAGACCTCATCTCTACAATAAATCAAAAAATTAGCCGGGCGTGGTAGCGCATGCCTGTAGTTCCAGCTACTTGGAAGGCTGAGGTGGAAGGATTGCCAGGAGCCCAGCAGGTCGAGGCTGCGGTGGCCGGAAGCGTGCCACCGCACTCCAGTCGGGGCGACAGAGTGAGACTCCAACTCAAAAAAAAAAAAAAAAAGAAAAGAAATTAACTAGAAGAACTCACGAAACCATACAAAAACCTGACAACTAAACAAGATGCTCCAGAATGATCCTTGAGTCAACAATGAAATCAAGATAGAAATTTAAAAATTCCTTGAAATGAATGACCACAATGAAACAAGTTATCAAAACCTCTGGGACACAGCCAAAGCTATGCTCAGAGGAAACTTTATACAGCTTAAAGCCTACATTAATAAGACCAAAAGATCACATATCTACAACCTAATATCACACCCCAAGTAACTAGAAAAACTCTAACAAACCAAACCCAAAGCTAGGAGAAGGTAATAGATAATGAAGATCAGAGCAGAACTAAATAAAATTAAAATAAAAAAATAAATGAAATAAAATGTTGGTTCTTTGAAAAGATAAACAAAACTGATAGATCATTAGCTAGATTGATGAAGAAATGAAAAGAGAAGGTCCAAATTAGCTCAATAAGAAATGAAAATGGAGACATTACAACTGATAAGATAGAAATTCAAAAAATCATCTGAGACTATTATGAACACCTCTCTGCAAACAAACTAGACAATCTAGGGGAAGTGGATAAATTCTTGGAAACATATAACCTCCCAACCTTAAATCAGGAAGAAATAGAAACCCTGAACAGACCAATAATAAGTAGGAAGACTAAAACAGTAATCAGAAGTCTCCTAACATTAAAAGTCCAGGACCTGACTGGCTCACAGCTGAATGCTAAGAAATCTTCAAAGAAGAACTGATACCAATTTTATAGAAGCTATTCCACAGATTGAAGAGGAGGAAATCCTCCCCAGCTCATTCTACAAAGCCAGTATCACTCTAATACCAAAAACAGGAAAGAACCTAACAAAAAATAAAACCACAGACCAACGTCCCTTATGAACAATCTTCAACAAAATATTAGCAAACAAAATTCAACAGCACATAAAAATCAATATGCCATGACTAAGTGTGTTTTATCCCAAAGATGCAAGGGCAGTTCAATATATGCAAGTCAATAAATGTGATCCACTACATAAACAGAATTCACAACAAAAATCATATGATCATTTCAATAGATGCAGAAAAAGCATTTGATAACACTCAGCATCCTTCATGATAAAAACCCTCAGCAAAATAGGCATAGAGGAAGCATTCCTCAAAATAATAAAAGCCGTATATGATGAACCAATGTCATCCTGAACAGAGAAAAGTTGAATGCATATTCCTTCAGAACTGAAACAATGCAAGGGTGCCCACTTTCACCACTCCTATTCAACATACTGCTGGGAGGTCCTAGCCAGAGCAATCAGGTAAGAAAAAGAAATAAAGCATATCCAGATTGGAAAAGAAAATCAAACTATCTCTGTATGCTGATGATATAATCTCATACTAAAGAATCCTAAAGACTCCTCCAAAAGACTCCTGAACTTGATCAATGAATTCTGTAAAGTTTCAGGAAACAAAATCAACACACACAAATCAGTACTGCTATATACCAATAGCAACCAAGCTGAGATCAAATGAAGAACTCAGTTCCATTTACAATAGCGGCCAAAAAGCTAAAATACCTAAGAATATATTTAACCAAGGAGGTGAAAGGCCTCTACAAGGAGAAC
Source organism: Tarsius wallacei (assembly GCA_963574415.1). Lineage (NCBI taxonomy): Eukaryota > Metazoa > Chordata > Mammalia > Primates > Tarsiidae > Tarsius > Tarsius wallacei. The sequence continues at coordinate 20,296 of CAUYQG010170668.1, read as the reverse complement.
CACAAACAAAAGGAGAATGCTCATGGATTAGAAGAATCAACATTGTTAAAATGACAATATTACCCAAAGTAATCTACAGATTCAATGCAGTCCCTGTCAAACTACCAATGTCATTTTTCACAAAATTAGAGAAGATAATCCTAAAATTCATATGGAACCTGAATACCTACAATCAACTGATCTTTGACAAAGCAGACAAAAACATACACCAGAGAAAGAAGACCCCAGCCAACAAATTGTGCTGGGAAAACTGAATAGCTATATGCAGAAAAATGAAACTTAATCCCTATTTCTCCCCATATACAAAAATTAACTCAAGATGGATTAAAGACTAAAATATTCAACCTGAAACCATAAAAATCCTAGAAGAAAAACTAGGAAAAACGCTTATGGACACCAGCCTAGGCAAATAATTTATGACTAAAACACCAAAAGCATATGCAACTAAAGCAAAAATAAATAAGTAGCACTTAATTAAAATAAAAATCTCTGCACAGCAAAATAAATAATGAACAGAACAAGCAGGCAACCTACAAAATGGGAGAAGATATTCACAAACTATACATCTGACAAAGAACTAATATTCAGAATCTACAAAGAACTCAAACAAATCAGCAAGAAAAAACAAGCAAATAACCAACAAAAAAGTGGGCAAATGACATGAATAGACATCTCTCAAAATAAGATATACAAATGTCCAAAAAAAATACAAAAATATACTCAACATCACTCATAATCAAGGAAATGTAAATTAAAACTACAATGAGATACCACCCTTCATCAGTCGGAATGGCCATCATTAAAAAATTTAAAAACAATAGACGCTGGCATGGATGTGGAGAAAAGGGAACATTTACACACTGTTGGTGAGAGTATAAACTAGTGGAAAATGGTATGGAGATTACTCAAAGAACTAAAAGTAGATCTGCCATTTGACCAGCAATCCCACTACTAGGTATCTACCCTAAGGAACAGAGATTGTTATATAACAAAGACACCTGCACCAGCATGTTCATCACAGCACAATTCGTAATTGCAAAGATGTGGAATCAGCCCCAATGTCCATCAACCCATCAGTGGATAATAAAAATGTGGTATATGTACACCATGGAATACTGCACAGCCTTTAAAAAAGAATGAAATCATGACCTTTGCAGCAACATGGATGGAGCTGGAGATTATCATCCTAAATAAACTGACTCAGAAACAGAAAACCAGACACTGCACGTTCTCACTCATATGTGGGAGCTAAACAGTCACAAAGATGGAAATAATAGACACTGGGGACACAAGTAAGAGCTCAGGAGGGGGAAGAGGGATTAGGGTTCAGAAACTACCTATGGGGCACAATGTTCACCATCTGGGGAATGAACACCTGAAACTCAATCCCCACCAGTACACAGTATGTCCATGTAATAAATATGCATGCGTACCATCTGAACCCAAAATAAAAATAAAATAAAAAATAAATGCATTCATATTTTCTGAATGAAAACAAAAAGATGTCCATAGAGCAGGAGAAGTTATTTGCAAACCTGTACTTGAAAAGGGTCTTATATCCAGAATACATGAAGAAAAAGCACGTCAGAAAATGGGCACAAGACTTGACTGGGCATGTCTGAATGGATGGTAAAGATGGAAATGGAGCTGAATATGCCTGGTCATCAGGGAAGCACAGGAAAACCATAGTAAGATGCCACCTGGGAAGACTGACATCAACAAGGGCTAGTGGGAATGCAAAGCAGAGTATCTCATCACCTCCTAGAGGGAGTGTGAGTTGACAGATTAAGCCATGTGGCTGGATGTTTAATACATCCTACATACATAGGCATGCTCTATGATCCAGCATCTCAGGCCTAACTCCACCCACAACAGAATGCACCCATGGAATCAGCAAAACCCATGCAGAAGATGTCCATAGCAGCTTTTTCGTTAGAGTGTCAAACTAGAGAAAAGAAGGAGAGAGAAGGAGGAGGAACACAAAGGCGTCCACCAACATTGCAATGAATAAACAAACCCATGGACAGATGTACACAACAAAAGACAACAGTAATGAGAATGAGTGTAACTATCTTGCCAAATCTTACAAAGAAAATATTGAGCAAACAGAACTACGGCTCAACAAGACATCCTCTAGGTTCCATGATGCTGGATACCATTTACCGATGAGAGGGAAATAAAAACAGCGGCTCTCTTGAGGAACAGCCGTTGGGTGGTAAAGCGCTATTTCTGGACTTAGTGGAAGTTTCACAGGTGTGTTCACATTGCCAAAATATACATGGTCGTACTTTGTATGTGTATATTCTTCTGCCCACGTATCGTACTTTGTATGTGTATATTCTTCTGTTTTACCTGGGAAGTTTAACTTAGGCTAGAGAAGAACAAAAACAAGCTAGAGAAAAACCTGCATCTCCTTAAAACAGACTCCTTCAGAGGTAGTAGACAAATGCTCTCCCTAGACACTCCTCAGACTTCTGAACCAGAACTTCCCATCTCCTCTGCAATCATGGAACTGCTGGAGAAATCCTAGGAACGGTGCATCAGGAGAGACTTTGCTGAATTTCCAATCCTACTTCAACTGACGATGAAACTTCCAGACAGTATCTTCATTCACAGCAAAAAGGAAAGCAGAGGTAGAGGAGATTAGAGTGATCTAGACTAGCTTTTTCTGAAAAAAAAATTAGTTGTGCAGGGAAGGGACAAAAATGGGAAGAGGATCTATTTCCTATAAGCCATGAGGTTAAAGACAGACAAAGCAAAAATCTTTTATGTTCATGGATTAAAAAGCATGAAGTGGCAAAACCTAGTAAAAGCAGTACACAGATTGGGAGAAACACTTAGAAGCCAAGAAAAAAGTAACTCAAGAAAGCTCACTATAATCTTCATTATCTTTTCAATCTTCGCAATTTCTGGATTTCCTTACAGTATTCTTCCTAAAACAGAATTCCACTAAACTTCGCTGGATGGCCTCCCTGGCCCCATAAACAGTAATTTTACCTCCTGATTTGTTTTTCTCTTTAATCATCCACTCTAATGCTCCACTGCCTTTCCTATCTGTGTCCAGATAGTGTGAGTTGATATTCATTATCTCGGTAAGTGCCTTTCTAGCATGGGGCGGCGAAAATGCGCCCGTTGGAGATCATCTCCCTCTTTGCTCTGTGCCTCATCCTTATTCTTCCATGACTTCCTCATTAATTTACTTGATCTAATTGCTTACACTCTGAACGTGGGGGCACAGCAGACAGTGCAGGGGGACAAGCACGGTGGTAGGAATGATAGCACCAAGATAGCTTTGTATGGAACACTGTCCTCATTCTTGGCATTCTAAAATGCCGCCTAATTATCTTGCCTTTCCTTATCTGCTCTGATGTTCTTGTAATATACATGCATCTGGTCCTCTGTCATGCTGCCTATGGAGCTCAGATCTGGACACATGAAGCTTGTCCTGGGCAGCCTCTCTGTGAGGTGTCTGGTGAGGGACCAGGGGGATGGGGTGGCCTGTCTCAGGTGTAAACACAGCAGAGCCCCTACAAGGTGGCTGTCCACTGTTTTAGGTGGGGTTTGAGTGAACACAAAACAAGAGGGAGATACAAAAACATCCAGCAGCCTGTTGTACCGGATCTGTGTGGCAAAATGGCCAGAAACGAGGGTGAGGGGAAATGGCCCCTGTTGGGAGACCTTGAAGGCGCTGTGCTAAGGAGTTCCCACCTCACTCCCAGGCAGGACTGAGAACCCAGGATTGAGTGCTAACAGCATTTAATTTGGAGGCTCTTACTGACGTCAACGACATGCTTAGGTTCTTCTGCCAATTCCTTAATCACAGTGCTAGAACAACTCAGTAAAGATCCCATCTGTAGCTTTTGCGAAAGAGATTATGGAACCAAAAATTGAGAGTTTGGTAATGATGTTAAGGGGAGAGTCATAGCGGTGAACTAGTAAATTAAAAATTCTAATGCAGAGATTTTGGAGAAATTCACATTATGGCCCACTGTGTACAGAAATCCTGCTGAGGAGGCCATGCGTCCGTGTGTAATTCACGTTAGCTTACAGAGCCTATGAGTCCCTGCAGGCACTATTCTGTGTTTTCATTTTATAGAGCAGTGGCAGAGAACAGGAGAGGCTGGTTTCTTCAATTTACAAATGAGAGAACCTTGGCCCAGAGGTTTAATGAAAACCAAGCAGCCAAGTGAGTTGGGAGTGGCTGGCACTCCTATGCGCCCTGCTGCTGGTCCCTGCAGAGGCGATGCTGTCCACGAGCCTCCTATGAATCACATCTCTAAAAAACAGATGTTTATTCCTTTGTGGGTCTACTTCTTTCTGTGAAAGTCTCCACTGGAAAGTGACACACAATTTGGAAAGGAAGAAGATGTGTCCACACTTGGGAACCCGGCCTGGCGTGCCCACCACTGTCTTCCTTACTCTCTCAGAATCTTCCCCTTGGCCGTGTTTCTCGGAGGATGGGGCTGGCCTTCCACCCTTTCTCAATGTCCTATCGCCTAATCTCCCTCCCCACATTTTCCCCATGCCTGAAATTTCCTGGCTTCAACTATACGGGCCTTACACGCAAGGCCCCTCCCTGCTCTGGCAAAAGTCATCTCCACAGCAATAGAATGGCCATGATACATCTTACCTAAAAAGTTGCACTTCATCCAAAAACATTTTACACCAGAGTTTAATGAAAAACAGGTACAACATTTGCCCTTTTCAGTTCTTATAGGCAGAAATGCCACATTTTATCTCCTATGGCACTTTTATAGAAGACATTCTACACTAGCCCCAAATAATTCATAAGTATCTATCTGCCGAAGCCATGAGAGACTACTTGCTTTCCTTTTATCTCTCTCTCTATACGAATACTGGGTCTAGCTACTTTCTCTCCAATCTCTAGATCCAAGGAATATTATGGCTGGGCTGACTATCTCACTTTCTATTAGATTTAAATTTACGAGGCATGTACTCAGAACTCATGTCTTATTTATGTACTTTATTCTTCAGAAAAGACAGGAAACTCTATGTAACTCTTTAGTTTACTGGTGAGCCACCTTATAATGCGTTATTTTATTATCCAGTTAATATACCCAAGAATCTGTGCAGTACCTTTTCAGAACTTCAAAGATCTTTAGATCTCTAAAATTGAAAAGCAAAGTTAGCATTCTACATTTTTTAAAAGATTTGTAAAAAGCAATTGTCTAAATTGCAATTTCATGGCAAAAAAGTTACATATGTAGGCAGAATATGAAAATTTCTATATCCCCCTAGGAAATAGCAAACTACCTTGAGATATATTTTCCAAATCATTTTTAAATAAATAAAAATAAGCTACTTATTTATACATTTGTCCACATATAACTTTTATAGCATGTTTACTATGAACTTAATATAAGTTCATTTCAGAAATGTGAGGGTATATTTTACAAAGTATGTAAAAAATAAATAATCTTATATCCAATGTCTTTTATATAAATGTTATTATACAATCCACTTAGATTCCCATTAATCATGTAAGAAAGATCCCATTTGACCACAACAGCAATATTTTGTATTAGTTTTCTCCTCCCTTTTCTAATAGCAAGGTTTTCTTCTAAACACCAGCATGCATCGAACTCTAGAGTTGTGATTCAAGTGTCCATACAGCAATCTTTATAAAGTATAAATAAATCACGTCTGATTAGTTGTTTTTTTATTTAGTTTTTGTTTTCTTGCCCAAATTCAGTTTTGTTGGGAAATTCAGTCATGAGTTTAAAAACGATTTTATTTAAAAAACATATTCAACTTCCGAAGCTCAAGTAAAATGAACAGCTTTTCCTAATCACAACTGACCACTCCCTGTCATTCCCATACCTCCTTTAGTAATCATCACACCAGTCTATGGTCAAGTCCCTCAGACAGCCCTTCTCAAGGCAGGCTCAGTCTCTCCATCAGTTCTCTCCTTAGCACACAGTAGAGTCCTGGACTGATCAACAAAGACAGCTCAAACAAAACCGAGCAACTTTCTGCCATATCTTACATGAAAAACTTTAGAGGACTTAAACATAAAAGGTGAGACTTCCGATTACTGGTGCAAAACCTTCTCAGAGACCAGGCAAGACTATCACAGGACAGCCTCACACGTCAGCTCCTGGCTGGGCTGCAGAAAGGAAGGATCAGGGCCAGACCCTCCAGGAGGCCCTGTGACCCAGAGGGGTCATTGAGTCCCCTGAAGGCTGGTGTAGGGCCTCTGAGGGGCACCAGGGCTGGTTCTGGGTGGTGAGAAAGAAGCTATACTCAGTAACCAACCCCAGGGTGTATAAACACTCTGGGGCAAGAGGAAGAGCATGCAAGGAGAATGGAGGAGGTACATTTGCCCCATTCCACCTTCCAGATGAACAGTGAGTCAGAGAGATGGCATAAGCCAGGCGAAGGCCTCACAAGGAGCAGAAAGGCTATCACCCACTCCACAACATGGGGTCCACACACAGCCACGACAGTGGGAGGAGCCCTGAAGCCTGGAAGTCCCACATCACCCTGGTCTACAGTTCCTCAGCATGGGCCTGGCAGCATCCACCCTCAATCTGGGTTTCCTTCTGGGGATAGTTCTTCTTACTGGGCTGATGGGGACAATGTTATGACGCTTAGGTCGTACAAAAGCACTGTGTAATATGTGAAACCTTGTAAAAATGTACCATATTCAAGCACTGCAGAGAGGACACAGAGGCTGGTTCTGGAGCCAGAAGTCCCAAGTTCGAGCCTGGCTCTGCCAAATACCAGCCCTTCTACCTTGGGGGAAATCCCCTACACCCTACCCTTTAACTCCCTTCACCATAAAAGGGAGTCAGTAATAGTACCCACGTCACAGGCTTGCTATGAGAATTAAAGAAGGTGATACACTTCAGGTGTTTAGAACAATGCCTGGCTCCTGTGAGCCCCAAATGAGAGTTAGATGCTCCCTACATTCCTTCCTTCATTCCCTCCCCTGCAGGTCATGACATGATAATACTTTTATAGTATGCTTACTAATTATGAACTTAATATAAATTCATTTCAAAAAGTTGGGTGTGTTTCAGGGATTCCCCACTTCTAGGAGTTGTTACTGACAAAGTATTTCCCTGCCATAGACCTAATGTTAAATAAAGAATGTATGTGGTCTTTTTTTTTTGCTGTGATCTGAATGTTTTTGTTCCCCCAGATTCACATGGTGAAGTCCTCAACCTCAGGTGCTGATGTTAGGAGGTGGAGTCTTTGGGAGGTGAGTGGGTCATGGGGTGGAGCCTCATGAGTGGGACTTGCGACCTCATAAAGTGGCCCCAAAGAGCTCCCTCACCCCTTCTACCATGTGAGGAACCATCTACGAACCAGGAAGTGGGTTCCCAAAAGACCCTGGATTTGCCAGGGCCTTGGTCTTGGGCTTGCAGTCTCCAGAATGGGGAGAAACAAATTCCTGTTGTCTAAGCTGCCCTGGCTGTGGTATTTTGCAGTGGCAGCCTGAACAGGCAAAGACATTACTTAACGATTACTGTTCTTCATAAAGCAAGAGAAACTCATGCATGAGAAGCTTCTGGCCCAGGTGGGATTGAGGCTTCTATGACTTCTAGAGAGCTGACAGATGACATGCAGAACATTCTGGAATGTCCATCAGGAACTACACTTGCCAGAGTTAAATATCAGAGAGTCCAGGAATAACACTGGGAGTTACACCACAGCTCATTGCAAATCCATGTTTGTGATTTGTTCTGTTGGATTCAGGACATTGAAGGAACTGAAAACTGTCCATCCTGATGTCAGTGGGACTGTGAGGGCAAAATGAGGTGATGCCCTCAAAAATGTTATGCCAAGAGAGCCAGGAACCAGGGCACAACTTTTATTTCCAAAACACATTTTGGGTTTTTGTTTGTTTGTTTGTTTTTAAAATAACCTTTAATTAAGTTCATATAGTAGAAAGAGCCCTTGGTTGAAAGTTGAAGTCAGTTTCCCATTACTGCCAAATGCTTTCTTATAGTATTATAACTGTTCGGGGTCCACTTATGAGTGAGAACATATGGTACTCTGTTCTTTTTAGTATGATCGACTCCAAATCCATTCAAGTTGCTGCACAGTCCATATATTTGTCCTTCTTTATGGCTGCATAATATTCCATCGTGTATATGTACCACATTTTCTTTATCCAGTCCGGGGAGGAGGGGATGGGATTGTCAGTTGAGGGAAATTGCTGAGGGAGGGGCATAGCTCATCAACAAGGGTATCTGCATAGTCAATGTTTATATACCTAACCCTGAATTGTACCCCACATCTTTATAATAAAAAATAAAAAAGAAGTCAGTGCTCTTATTTCAGATTTCGATCATTACAGAAAGATAGGTTATCTGGAGCTCAATACTAAAAGCATTCAGACAATGGGTATTACCAAAGCATTCTTACTGAGTGAAATATAACCTTAAGAATTACCCACTGGAATCACAGAAAGTTTTTTGCTCCAGTGCATGGAACAAGGTGATCACAGCTTCAAGTGATTGCACAGAGACCATGTGTCACACAATGAAAGGTAGTGAAAGGTGTCTCAGGGGAAGCCACTGTGGCCTCACCAGTAGAACATGCCAATGGGGGGAGGGGGTTCTGTGGTTTGGTGTGTGCTATGGACTGAACTGTCCCTCTCCCTAATCAGTATGTTGTTGCTCCAACCTCCAAGTAAGAAAGGTTAAATAAGGTCATAAGTGTGGGGCAGGATACAAGAGAAATGGTGTGTTTACTGAACAAGAAAGACATATTGGGAGTCTTTCTCTCAACACATGCACAGAAGAGAGGCCCTGTGAGCGCAAAGGGAGAAGGAGGCCATAGTAAGTGGGGAAGAAAAGCTTGAGGAGAAACCCACCAGGCCAGCCCTATCCTCCAACTTCCTGCATCCAGAACTGTTCCTGTTTTGCAAACCTCCTGGGATGGCAGCCTGAGCTCACACAGTGGGAGACCAGTGTTTAAAACATGGAATACAGTTACTCAAATGGACACAAAAGTTGAGGTGGCCACAGAGAGAATACTCCCAGAACATAGCAGGTGCTCTCAAATCCCTTTGTTCTAATCATGAAGCTATTCATAATTTAAGACAACTAAGCTTTAAAAGCCACCATTTCTGGAAAGCTAGGCCTGGGATGCAGTCATGCCAGCACCGTCGGCATAGCTTGTGCTATTTTGGTGAGCACCTCATGCTCCACTCCCTGGTCTTCATGCTTGCATCAAGAGATGGCTGCTTCTCAATTCCTGCTGGCTCAAAGCTGGGGAACCTGTGTTCAGCTGCAGAACATCAAGAAGAAAGTCTTTATTGATCACAGTCAGGTTTGTTCCAAGCTGTGGGCCTACTGTGTGTTGGCACCAAGTTTGAACTATCCAAACTTTCCATGTGCCAGATGTTGAGTTTGGTGCCCTCCCCATTGTCTCTCATGACCCTCACACAGGAGCTTTGAAGACACAAAGCCCGCCTGACAAGGAGGAGTCCATCCTTGCTGGCCTGTCTGCAGAGCCCTGTCCCAGGTTGCTGGCCCAGGGCGCTGTCAATTTCACCCTTGTCCCTCTCACAAGCACCTGCTAGGACCACACATCACATGACACCTGACTAGTAAACCCCTCTTCATAGCTGATGATAGGGAGGTTTTCCAAGAGCTTTGATGCCTACTAGCTGACAAATGGGGGCAAGGGGAAAAAAATTGAGGCCAAGTGTGGAGTCAACCCAACATTTGGTCTAAGAAGAGCAGAACACACAGGGTCTTCAAAGACCGGTGCCTAACTCAGAGTGCAATACCTTACTGCTTTCACCTGGAGATTTTCCATGAAAGCAAGAGAAGGCACAGGGAATCCACATCACTCAAGCGGAGTTCTCATTGGCAGGTTGGGAAAAGCATTCTTTGCACAGGAAGAGAATGAGATTCTTGACTTGAATAAAGTTTGATTTTTGGAGGACACAGCTCATGATTCTATGTATATGTGGTAACAGGCAAACAATAAAATAGTTTAAATCTCACTTCTAACTTTACACAACGAAGGTTTGTGATTAAAGGACTAGCAATCTTTCCTGCAGTGACTCTTCCAATTCCCGAGGTACTCCAGAGATTTTTTTGTTGTTGTTACTTTGTCTTCATGAATATCCCTGTATATATTTTTCTACCAGAAATATGACCAACCAATACTGCCCATGAAAGTGGTCATCTCATGTGTCTATGAGCTCAGGATTCCATGGTGAGATGCAGCTTTTTTAAACCAAAGGCTGTATAATACCCAACCAACAGCTCCCGAGAATAACTCTTTCCCACCTCCCTGCACCTCCAGAAGTACCAAGACAGTGAAGAAGAACAGACACCTGAGAGTTGCTTGCCCTGACATGTGGTGTTCCATGTCTCAAGGCATCTTCATGCTCCTTTTTAGAATCTAGCACTTCTTAAGAAACAGCCCCCAAAATTGCTTGCATGAGTCAAGGTGAGAAGCATGTAGGTAATGATCCCTACGTGGCTCACAGAAACAGTTCCCATATTCCATCAGCCACTGCAAGGGCTCTCATAGCTGTGGGGGGTATTCCTCATCACTTCTTTCCTCATGTAACTGAATTCTGTCATGCTTTTTCATTCTCGAAACTGCCTTTTGGTCCAAAGGTTTTGCTTAGGTACGCTTGGAAAATACTGATTTTGATCTATTCATTGAAAAGCAAAAACAAAACAAAACAAAAAAACCCACCACTTTCCCTGCACTAAGTGCCTGTGCTTGCAATTTTGTGTGACCAATAACAGCAATAAAACTGAATTTTAAAAAAATCCAAAAAAACTGTGTGGTTGAAGGTGCTAAAACCCTTGGGAAAGGAAAGTTTTCAGTGACTCAAATGGGGAAAATAGATTGCCTCCACTCAGGTAAAATGAAGAGGCAAATAATCCTTTTATCAGAATATTCTTTGGTCCTAAAAGTCATATTCAAAGTTTAATCAGACAGGGTTCTTTTTTTAAAAATGTGATTTAAAATCCTATTTTATAATTGCTCTAAATTATCTTGTTTCATTAATATGGTTAATATTAATACAAAAATTCTGACATTTGTAATGTTGGCTGAACTAAAATTTGGTGCTGGAAAAAATCAGATTATTTCTATTATATAAAAACGACATGGTGGTCAAAATGTTTGGGTCCAGGCCCTTCTTAATTCCAAATTAGCTTTATAAATTGAGCAAAATGGTCACAGTTCCAGAAGTATATTTCTGATAAAATAGGGCATTTTTTAAGAAAAATTAATCTATTAGATATCATCCTAAGTCCCTTCTAAAAACAAAAATAATCATTTATCCTATTCAAGACAAATGGAATTTTATGATAGCTTAGCTTCTTGGTTTTACAGAAAAATAAATTTACTTTTTATAATTTTCTAATCATAGTATTCTACAGTAGACATATGCATGTTACAGTAAATAACTATTTTGCCAAGAAAACCCACCAAATCAGAACTGCATTGACTGCTGCAGCCAAGAGTCTTTTAATCATTTGGTTAAATTCTTAACCTCATACTCCTCTTTCAGACATCCAGGAAAGTCAAGTCGTTTATTATAATATTATAGGAGTCAGCCAGGAGCAGTGACTCACGTCTATAAATCTAGCACTTTGGTAGGCAGAGGTGAGAGGATTGCCTGAGCCCAGGTGTTTGAGACCAGCCTGGGCAACAAGGCAAGACCTCATCTCTACAATAAATAAATTTAAAAAAAACAACAACACTAGCTGGGCATGGTGGCGTACACCTGTGGTTCTAGTTACTTGGAAGGGTGAGGCAGCAGGTTCACCTGAACCCAGCAAGTAAAAGCTGCTGAGGCTGCTGTGGCCATGAGCATGCCACTGCACTCCAGCCTGGGTGACAGAGTGAGATTCCTACTAACAATATATATATAGTATATATATATATATATAGGAGTCTGTATTCAACAGACGGTTTTGCTAGTCCTTCATTCACTCCCTCTCCAGGCAATGTTCAAGTGGTCTAGTTTTTGTCACAGGCTATAATATAAGCTGATTTATAAAAGAGATTTTGCAATAAAACTACCAACAAGAAAATAAACATTCTCTATGGAATTTAAAAGTCAATTGGCAAAAACTAGTTCTATAATTTACCTATTTTGGATACTACAGTGGCTTTTCATTCTAAGGCAAATAAGGTTTACTCATTGATGTTGCAATCAACACTAACAATGAAAAACTGTCATTCATCGAGAGCTCATTGAACCAGCCTTTGAACATTATCTGGAAGCATCCATCCCATCTTGTCCTGGCGTATGCTAACAGTTAAATGCAACCTATAGTCTTTCATAGTTGGTCAAGCTTAAAATATAATTGATACTCTCAAATTCTTAACAATCTGACTTATGAACAAAGATGCAGAAGTACTAAATAAGGATTTTGTCAATCAAACCCAGTAGAAGGGGAGAATGACTCAGCATCGAAAAATGTAACCGTCTAATTGATAAATCAAGGGAGGAAAAAAATGACTCATAATAGATGTCCCAAAAAAGCATAAGATTACAAATATATTCTTGGGAAAAAAAAACCCTTCACAGACTAGAAATCAAAGGGTATGCCTGGAACTCAAGCAAATCTTACCAGAATCCTAAAGCAAACATCATACTTAACGTGAAACTGCCAGTATTCACTCTTATAAAAGTCACAGTAATGAACTAGGTATTTGACACCTCTGAATTCCTATGTCGAAGCCTTAACCCCCAATGGAATGGCATCAGGAAGTCGGGGGCCTTTGAGAGGTGATCAGGGTAAGATGAGGTCATGAGGGTGGCCCCCTGATGGGATTAGTGCTCTCTCTCTTCCATGTGAAGACACAGCAAGAAGGTGCCATCTGTAAGCCAGGAAGCAAGTCTTCACCAGACACTAATCTGCCGGCACCTTGATCTTGGACTTGCAGCCTCCAGAACTGTGAGAAATAAATGTGTGTTGCTTAAGCTGCCCATGTATGGTAATGTGTTATAGCAGCCAAGTTAAGTCAGTCACTCATCTTTCCTATAAACAGGCTCATACTCAGTACCCCTGACTCATAGTACCGTGTACAATTAGGGCCTCTGAGATCCAGGAGGAGCAGCTGAAAGATTCCAATATTCCCCTATTCCCTGTGAAGGTTGGATTACTGCTTTTATCCTTGTATAAAATGAGTGCATTTTATATTTCTTATGTAATTAAAAATATACATGTTTCAACATTAAGAAAAATAAAGCACTTTTTACTTGAAAGAAAGAAGGAAAGAAAGAAAGAGAGAGAGAAAGAAAGAAAGAGAGAAAGAAAGAAAGAAAAACTTAATAGTCCAGGGACACGCATGGAGTAAGCTGTCTCTAGGGAACGGTAGGGACACATCCAGGGCCTAGCCCATCAGAGTCCTTGAGGGAAGCAGCATTCAGGAATGGTGAACTACAGGATGTCTGGCCCAGTCCTTCCTTTGGCCAGGTCATCCATCTCCTGCCTCTAAGCCTGCCTGCTGTGGAGTTGGAATATGTGTTGTGCCATGTCCCCACTTTCACCCAAAGATGACTACACTGAATGTCAGCCTTCAGTGTGATGTCTCCAGCCTGTCTTGGGACACCCTGCCTGGGAGGAAGGCTCTGGGCTGTTGGTTTCCATGGTGACGACGATGCGGATGTGCAGTCTGGTCCCTGCCATGCTGTGAAGCCTCCCCGTGAAAACCCAGGGGTGTGTTTCCTTTCCGGCTGGGACCAGGCGTGGCTGTGCTCAGAAAACGCGGCGTCTGCTTTTATCTGCTGGGCACATGAGTCATCGAATCGATCCTGTCCCCATTTTATTTGGCTGCCCTAACGCAGATCTCAATGTTGGGCTTATCTCAAGCCAGCACCGTGCTGTGTCGACAGCTCCTTCCGTCCGAGTTTACCTTTCAGATGTTATTTTACTTTGAATGTCTGTTATCACTTCTGTGAGCTGCCTTTTAGCATTTTTTGAATAAGGAATGATTAAAAAATATATAAATGCACATAAGCATATATAAACATAAAGATAACATTAAAATTTCCATCGGTCCGAAAATCTCCAAATAACATTTTTTGGATCAAGAGAGGTTATGGGTCCACTGTAAATATTAATTATAGCTAATTGACTGAAGGTTTACTCTGTGGCCAGCACCCCTCCTTGTAGTATCTCATTTAACTCACAAGAAGTGCCACACATGCTAAACTCCTAGGGTCTGTTAGCTGTGCTTGTCATTCGCAACCCTGTGACATGCCTGTCATCCTGATCTCACAGTACAAATGAAGAACAGAGCATCAGAGAGTTTACCCTGTTGACTACAGGGTCAGTGCTTCTAACCCTAAGTCTAGGCTGCTCCTGAGCAAGTGTGTCTATCCACTACAAAGAATGTTTCTTTACTAAATAAAAATCGGAATTATTGTTAACATGTAAGAATGCACACACATGCATGGGAAGCATGAATCATGCCAACATCAACTCCAGCTGTAGGCATATGTCACAAACAACTGTCTAGTCGATTTAAGAAAACCAAGCAAAAATGAAAGCAAGACAGCCGGCAGCTGCCTCCCAGCAGCACTGGTACCAAGCCTTCAGGCGAGGCCGCCTGGAATAATAACACTCTCACTCACAATCCTCCGTACTTTATGGATTTCATTAGGATTGCAGCTGTACATGTTAGGGAAAAGATTGCCGAGTTCCAGGAGAGCACAAAACTGCCTTTAATTTTTAATCAATTTTTCTTTTTAAAGTAGAAATAAATATGCGATTTCAATTTTCATGTCAGTACACAAAAACACGATAGATCCACGAAATGGAATTGTGAGCTTATTCTGATCTTCAGCTATCAAAAACACACTGCCCTGGGTGGCCAAGGAATTTTACACCCATGCGAGGAGCGTCAGTATGGCCCATAACTTCAGAGAAGCACACCAGCAGGCCAACCTCTTGCACGGTGTTTCTGACATTTTTTTCCCAAGTTAGCTTACTTATAATTCCAGGGCTTATTTCTAATACTGATTGACCAAAATCTAGTAAATACTGTTTACAAATAATCAGCCTTTAATATTCTCTTATCAGAGAAGGGACTTGGCATGTGGAATATTTTGGGACCCTAGGAAAAACTTACTCAATTCTAGAGTTTCAAGATTTTGGACGCATGCTTCTATAAAATAGTAAGTAACTAAATACAATCATGTGACCCTTAACAACAGGGATAATTTCTGAGAAATGTGCCATCAGGTAAATCTGTGATCAAGTGAACACCATAAAGTGCGCCGACACACACTTAGATGTTGTAGTCTACAGCACACCTAGGCCACAGGGTCTAGCCTATTGCTCCTAGGCTACACACCTACACAGCATGAATACTGACCACTGTAGGCAACTGTAACAAAATAATAAGTATTTGTGCATCTGAACAATCTAAACACAGAAAAGGTACAGTAAAAATACAATATTACAATCTATGAGACCCCTGCCATATCCACGGTCTACCATTGACGGAAACATTATGATGCAGCACATGCCTGTAGTAAAACTTTTTGCTACTCCTTTTTTAAAAGTAAAGAAGTAAAAATAAAAAATAAGGAGCCTGGTTTATTTTGCTTTACTTTTAAATTTGGAGAATGAGAATTTATTTTAAAACACTTTGTTTTAATCATGATTTGAAAGATCCAAAATGGAAATTCACATCTTTAGACTCGGTTCAGACACTTTATACTAAACCCTGAATTATTAATCCACTTAACCATGACAAAAAAGTTAACACCACAACAATATCAGCATTTCTATGGTACACAGAGTTGTGACAGAAGGCGCATTAGCGGTTCTCCTGGGGACCTTCACATTTTCAGAAAGCTGCTGGTTTCAAGGTTGACATTCAGCCAGGACAATTCTTTTTCCTTCCTCAGAGTTTCCGCACAGAGAAGCGTGGGGGGAGGGGGGGAGCCTGGGTGCTCAGCTCTGTCCCTTCCCTTGCCTGCTTGCAGGCTGAGGTGCATGACCATTTCAGGCAAGTCTATCTGGATGTATGCAGGCAGGCACACGGTCTGAAGGCCACTGCCCCAAGTGTCCAGGGAAAACAGCATGAGGCACTAATGTGGCCACAGGAAGAAACGTCCACGTGGCAGGGCCACAAGCCCTGGAGTCTTTGGTTCTGACCATCCCCGACCCTGCAGGGCTTCTCATCCCTTATGGTGGCCACAAAGGTCAGCAAGACAGCTGTGCCTCCCATCTTGGGTCACTCTACTGAGCATCAACCAGGCACTTCCCTCAACTCTCTGAGGCATGGTGGGAGCAGCCCATTGGGAGGAGGCCCCAGGACACACAAGTAGAGAGTCTGGGTCAAGCCACCAGGTAGAGGACAGATCTGGATGTCCCTTGTAAGGCCAGCACACGCAGGCGCCCATCTCAGGGGTCTGCCTGGAGACCCGGCTTGCTCCCCTTAGGTCCCCTCCCACAAGGCCTCCATACCTGCACCACAATGGAGCAGTGCCTTCCAGAGGCTGTCAGGGGCTCTAGAACCACACATTGCCCTGAGTAGCCGAGGAACCGTCGCGCCATCGGTTCATGGGTTCATCAGCTTGGTCCATCTGACACTGGCATGTTAAGTCACTGAGTCCCTTCTTATCCTGAGACTTGAGGAATAAAATCATGACAGGAGCTGCATTAACAGTTTTACAAGTGATAGACTTTTAGAGTCAGAAGATCTGTGGAGGTAAGCACACTATTTACAGAGAAGGGCAACAGCAGCAGGGATTCTCATCCAACATCAGGCCCACCGTCCTGCCTCTCCTCCAGAAGCCCTCCCCGCCTCCACCCCACTATATCCAGGCTTAGGAGTCACACTCTAGGGCAGTAACGTTTTGCTTTCAAATTTCAAATGCCTGTTTCAGTTAAGTTATATATGAGGCAAAGCAAGTGAAACCCATGCAAGTCTAAAATGCATAAGTAAATCCAAGAAACATCTATTTCTGTTATGATACTTATCTACTCAAAACATGAAAACATAAATCGCCTGGCTTTTATAATATTGAATTTGAATCAGACTAGAAAGTCTTGAAGAAATAGCAGATATTTTCAAGAGGCTGAGTGTCATATGCATGATATAATTTGAAGAAGTGGTTACAGTGAATTCAAACACAATAATAACGCTACTTATCATTACCTGGTAGTATATGAAAACATACAAATATAGTAACTTCAGTCAGTTGGAAAGCAAGTGTCATTACAGGAAATTCCATTTCAGGTAATGGAAGAAACTCTTTTTTTTTTTTCCATAAGAAAACATCAGATCAAGAGCTGAGTAGTCATCTGGGATGTAGTCGAATTTCAGTTCCACAGCTCTTGCCATAACATTCTGGAGCCTTGCAATCCCAGGTGGAGAACTGTAGTTAAAGATCTCTCAGGGAGATGTTTACAATCCAGCAGTAGCAATAGCTTCTGAATGGAGAAAGCTGTAAGTATCTCATTTTTGTCATTGCAAGGCCATACGTTGTAGTAGAGAAATGTTTAAAGTCAGCCCTGAGAAAATGAACCAAGCAGGTCAGAAAAGGTGGAGATTTTGTGGAACTCAGAGACACTAAGTAATTTGACAAACTAGGATATGGGCCAGAAACCAGGGGGCTCCAGACAGGACAATGAAGATAAGAAATGATTCTTTTTATTTTTATTTTTGAAGACAGGGTCTCACTTTGTTGCCCAGGCTGGAGTGCCATGATGTGATCATAGCTCACTGTAGCCTTGACCTCCTGGGCTCAAGCTATTCCCCTATCTAGGCCTCCTCAGTAGCTAGGACTACAGGTGTGCACCACCATACTTGGCTAACTTTTCAAAACATTTTTTGTAGAGACGGGGTTTCACTGTGTTGCCTAGGCTGGTCTCAAACTCCAGCCTCAGGCACTTCTCCTGCTTTGGGCTTCCAAAGGGCTAGGATTACAGGTGTGAGCCACTGTGCCCAGTCGAGAAGTGATTCTCCAGCACCAAGAGCAGTGCCGTCGGAAGGCAGAATTGGCAGCTGTGCTGCAGTCATGTCTGGAATCCAGAGCCTGGGGTTCCAGGTACCACTCAACCATCCCTAAAGGGCCAACTTTCACACCTCTAAGATGAGATCATTTGAACAGAAAAAAGAACATATCACATAGGGTCTGCATGAAGGCATTTCAGATGATATCAGAGACCTATGAGACATTATCCATGAATAATGAAAATGACTCACTGGCTTATGACTAACAGCACAGGTAAGCTAAATTGCAGGTTTTGTGTTTTCTTTCCCAGCTGATTGCAGGGACACAGCTAGATATCACAGTGAGAATATTCAGTTCACAATTTATATGATGAATGATGAAAAATAAATATGATGAAAAAATTAGAAAAATAATTGCTGCCTAAATGTAGTTGACTTTACAGGCCCAGCTGTTCAAGACATGAAGTCTGGGGAGGGATCCCAGGTAACAAAGTATTTGGTCCTGGATAATTGGAGCACACCTCAGAGGAGTCTGGTCCCAAACTACTCTGGGAACAGATGCATCAGGTACACCTGGCTAGCCAGGTTCGCAAGTGATATAGCCCTGGGCATCTTGCTTCATTTGTTTTGGCCTGTAGGATAAAAATAACAGTAGCACCTATTTCTTAGGTGTGTGATGAGGATTAAATGAGCTAATACATGGACAGCACTTCAAGTAGCACCTGACATTTTGACTAAACACTCAGAAGACGGCGATGGTGATGATGAGAAACATTCGCTGCTCCTGTCTGGTGCTGTTCACTGAGAACTCAGGAGAAATGAAAGACTACATTGTTTTAAAGCCACATGCTCTCTCCCTTCAAAAAAAGGCAAGAAAACTAAGATTCCCCCCACTGCTCTAAGGAGCAACTTGAAAGCACACTCTCAACAAGGACATGCTCTTTAATTTTTGTTCCTTCTGAAAGAGAGAAAGGGAGTGGCAGAGAGGTAGGGAAGGAGAGAGAAAGAGAGACAGGGATGGAAAGGGAGGGAGGGATGGAGAGAGGAGAAAGAGGGAGGGAGGGAGAGGGAGAGGGAGGATGGGAGGGAAGGAGGGAGAAAAACAGTGGGGAGGAGAAGGAGGGAGCGGGAGGGACCGAGAGAGAGAAAGAAACTGACAGGGAAAGGGAAGATGGGAGAGGGAAGGAGAGAGGGGGAGGGGTTGGGAGGAGGAAAATAGATTGTCTACAGTACTACTCTCTTTTTACTTTAGGTATAAAGAAAATATAATTTATACATCATTTGAAAGTCCATCTGGGGTTTATGACATATTATTTTATCAGGTTTTAGACCAAATATCTGACCCTTTAATGCTCTTCTTTTAGACTCTCTAAAGATAGCAGAGTACCCCATAATACGTGTTTTTGAGACTTGTGTGAGGTGCCACATTGTTCACCGGAAAACACTGGGCTTGTGCTCCAGGGTTGGTACTGCTTTCTCTTTCTAACTGCAAGGATGCTTTACCTAATAAGGCTCAGGTGTTATTTCACTGAATATTATCATCCGCCTCATGGGAATTGACAAATGAACCATAAAAGAACCGCTGTGTGAGTTTTATATTAATGAAAAGCATTTTTTGTTATTCTTTTATTTACATTTTATAATACAAAATCCATTTTTAACTGAAATTGCTATAAAATTAGATCAATGGAGATGACTTTTGGTCATAATTCACAAAATAGTCAAAAGTGCTCATTCAAAGCTTCCAAATTGCTACCTTTTCTCTGAACTGTGAGGTAGCCTAGCAGAAAAGTTTGCATAGTTGCTCAGATATGTTTGAAAAGTCAGCGACCCTAACCCAGTCTATACAAAAGAATTGAGAAATTGAGGTTTTGCTTCTGGAATCTCAATTATATTCCATTGGTGTATATGCCTGTTCTTGTACCAATACCAACCTGTTTTGATTATTGTAGCTTTATAGTAAAGTTTGAAGTCTGGTTATGTGATACCACCTGCTTTGTTTTTTTGTTTTGTTTTGTTTTGTTTTGTTTTTGCTGAGGATTGTTCTGGCTATTCTTGGTCATTTGTGTTTCCATATGAATTACTGTGTTGTTTTTTGTAGCTCTGAGAAGAATGTTGCTTGTAATTTGATGGGTATTGCATTAAATCTGTAGATTGCCTTAGGTAGGATGGACATCTTCACAATGTTAATTCTTCCAATCCATGAGCATGGATATTTTCCCATTTGTTTGTGTCATCTTTGATTTCTTTGGCAGTGCTTTGTAGTTTTCATTGTAAAGGTCTTTCATGTCTCTGGTTAGGAAGATGCCAAAGTATTTCATTTTTTGTGTGGCTATTGTGAATAGAATTGTGCTTTTTATTTGGG
>CAUYQG010170667.1:0-22906 GCA_963574415.1 Tarsius wallacei | reverse complement strand
CCCTTGTTGATAAGAGGTGTCTCCCCATCCCCAGATAGATACCCACCACCATTAATCCCATCCCCCTCACCCTCCCCCCCACCCAGTTTCCCACCACAGTCAGTCATTTTCTTGTAGTAATACGTTGGATGATCAAGGTCTACTATATGAGTGAGAACATGTGATACTTAGTTTTCCATCAAAAGAGGACTGGATTAAAAAAATGTGGTACATATACACGATGGAATACTATGCAGCCATAAAGAAGAATGAAATCATGAATTTGGCTGCTATTTTAAATTCTTTTATTACTGCTCTAAGTAGCTTGATTATGATGTGTTTTGGTTGAATTTTATTCTTGTTTCTTGTGCTTGATGTTCATTGATTTTTTTCCCCCCAAATTTCAGAAAAATGTGGCCATTATTTCTTTAAAAATGTTCCCCCACTTCCCTACCATTTCCTTGCTTTTGAGGACTCCAATTATGATTTCCTTTTGATGGTTTAACCTGCTGTTAATTCATCCATTTTGATTTGAGCTCAGATATTACAGGATTAAGGTCTAGAAGTTTGATTTGAGCCTTTAAATATAGTTTTCATACTTAATATTTCTTCTAGTTTCTTAAACTTATAGAATACATAACAATAACTGTTTTAATATTCCTTTTCTATTAATTATATCATACAGTTTACTTTGACATGTTATTTGCTTTAAAATACATTGTCATGATTGTTGTATTAAACACTCAATTTCCTATAAATAGAGTTAAATGTAAGAAAAACATATTTTTTCCATGTAGTTACAATTTCTAGGTCAGTTTTGATGAATTGATTTTTTTCCTCATTATAGGTCATATTTTCCTTTTTTTTTTGCCTGCCTGATTAGTGACTTTTGATTAAATGCCAGAAATTGTGAAGTTTTACATTATTGAGTAGTGTTTGGTATTTTTGTATTCATAAAAATAGTCTTGATTTTTGGTCCAAGTCACAGTTTAGTTATGTAGACAAATTTTGATTTTAGGGGTCTTTCTGTGAGCATTGTTAGGCAGAACCAGAGCAGAGTTTAGTCCAGAACTAAAGTTTCCTTTCTATGAGAAATTATCCTTTTGTGTACTTTACATCATGCCCCATGATTTATACAGTCTTTCACCATGGCTGAGAACCAGGTATACTCTCAGTCCTGTGTGAGATCTATATACTGTTCTATTGGGCTGTTTTTTCTTGATCTTGTGTAATTTCTTCACACCTTTGTTGATTGATACTCAACTAAAGATGCAAAAAGACTTATGCAGATATTTATATGTGGCGGCTTTCTCTCCTTTGATAGTCTTACTGTGAACTCGTGCTATCTTGGTCTTCTTGTGCTCACTGCACTGTTTCTTTAACTCAGGGTGATGATGGGACTCTAGATAAGCTTCTCCCTCGATGTGCCATGACCTAGAAACACACTTCAGGCAGTTAGCTGGGAATCAATGTTCTTCATATTCAGATATCCAATGTCATGAAAACTGTTGATTCGTATATTATTGTCTGTTTAATTACTTCCATTGGGAGGATCAATCCACTCGCTGTTATTCCATCTTGAACAAAGTTGAATGCTTTTTTAAAAGTTTTGTAACATTGTTTGAATAACCTACATTATATAATTAAAAATCTGTTTTGAAACTTTTGGGTTGATATAATTTTTCACAATTATAAATAACACTGGGATACAATTTATTTTCTATTAAATGTTTGTCTGTATTTTTTTCTCAATAAGATATATTCTTAAATGTGGAATTCTTACTATCAAACAACATATCTTTCTTATTATTTTATTTTAGATTCAAGGGGTACTTGTGCAGGTATTTTACATGGGTATATTGCGTGATGGTAAGGTTTGGGCTTCTATTAAGCACATCATTCAAATAATGAGCATGGTACCCAATGAGTAGTTTTTCAACCTTTTGCTCCTTCCCTCCATCTTCCCTTTAAGAGTTCCCAGTGTCTGTTTTTCTCATTGACAAAGTCATTTTTCTTTTAAAGCTTTTGGTAGTTATTGCTAAATTGCTTATCTGAGCTTGGCTTAGCTGATCTTGTAAGCTTGCTCACATTTCTGGAGGTGAATCAGCTGTTGGCTTATGTAGAATGGTCTTGGCTTGGATGCCTGGGACAACTCAGCTCTGGTTGACATGTCTATCATCCTCTAGCAGTCCAGCTGGGCTTACTCTCACTGGTAAAGGCCAAAGTACAAATAATTTATCAACTTTGTTTCCATAATGTCTGCTGACATCACATTATCCAAACAAGATATATGCTTGACCTATATTCAAAGGGCACTACAAGATTAGATGGCAAAAGACTTGGCTGCAGTAAGGCATAAAAAAATCAAGGCCACTTATTCAGTCAACATTTTACCGTTCTTCTTCCTAGGGTGTATTACTCCTGGGATTGCAGTATTATCCAGTGATATTCAGTCTCAGTAGCTTAGTTCCATAAACACTCATGTATAGGAAGGAATTTAATTTATTTAGCCAAGGGATTACTCAATGTATGGTTGTTACATTAAGTAATACCATGCTTTATGCTACTTTACAGGATATGTGAAACAAAGATTACAGAAACATAGATGTGAAATTGCTAGAAAAATTCCAAATCATCCCCACTTCTAGGACTAACATTTTATTATCCATCTGTGGAATGTTTTTTTCCTTTCTCTTTGCCAACCCTAATTCTATTTCCTTAACTGCCCAGCTCACATTCCAACTAGCATCTAAAGCAATATCAAACTATTTTATTTTACAATGATTATGCTTTTGCTAAAATCATATACCCTCTACCTCAGTTTACCAAACTAAATTGTATAAAACTTAGTTCATGTGGGTAATCAACAGACATTTTGGAAAAATAAATGTTTTAGTCAGAAAAAATAAGTTGATAAAATTCTCGGTCTAAAAAGTTGAATTATTTTATTTTTTAATGCTCCATGGAGGTAATGTACATTGTGCACCTACAAAGGGGAGGAAAACAATTATTTGAAGCATTTCCACCATTTATTAATCTAAGTAAAAAGTTTCTAGTTTTTCCTTTGATTATGTCATAAATTAACATTTCAGGGAATTCACTTTGTGATGCACTAATACATAGCATGCATTATGACAGTATAATATGTGCTTCCTCATGATCTCAAATATGCTTTATTTTCATTTGTTTATGCCTGGTATCCCAAATAACAATATCATGATGTACACCAGAATGTAAATTTATAAAGGAATTTTCATGAATTGTTTAATTTCATCTCCACAACAATATTCTGAGCTAGTAACATTTAAGAAATGGCCTGGGGGCTTAATTCAATTGTTTAACCAATACTGATTGAGTAATGATATAATAGGCACCATGATAAGCTCTGGAAATGCAATGGTGACCAAGAGAACAGTTTATGGCAGAAAATAGTTTGAGGTACTTATAATAATCTTTCTAATTTTCAGGAGGTGGATGGTGGTGATGGTTGTACAATAGTACTTAATACTAGAACTGTACATTTAAACATGGTGGCCGGGCATGGTGACTTGCGCCTATAATCCCAGCACTTTATGAGGCCGAGGTGAGAGGATTGCTTGAGTCCCTGGGTTTGAAACCAGCCTGGGCAACTTGGTGAGACCTCAACTCTACAATAAATAAAAAATTAGCTGGGCATGGTGGTTTCAGCTACTTGGAAGACTGAGGTGGAAGGATCACCTGAGCCCAGCAGGTCGAGGCTGTGGTGGCTGTGAGTGTGCCACTGCATTCCAGCTTGGGCAACAGAGTGAGACTCCAACTAAAAAAATGGTTAAAAGAGTACATTTTATGTTATATATATTTTACCACAATACAAAATAAGCAAAGAAAAAATATATGATGGAAATATGTTAAAATAGTAATAAGTATTAAGACTAGGTGATGGATATGTGGAACTTTATATAATATTTTCTTTACTTTGAAGTTTTAAAAAAATAATACATTTAAAGTAAATGTAAAAGAATACTATCTTTAAGCTAAAGATAATGGACAGCTATTGAAAGATTTTAAGGAAAGCTATATGATAGAATTTTAAGATTATTGCTGCATGGAGGAAAAAATTTGGGGGAATTAAAATGAGATTTGACATAGCTAGGTAGGTAGAATAATATTCTTTGGTCAGGGTGACATCAGTAGTCATGAGGAAAAGTGGATATATTTAAATATATTTAGTGTGAAGAATCATTAGATGTGGTTATTGCATATGTGATATTTCTAACATAAGCTACATAAGTAGATGGAGGAGAAGGCAAGACAATAAGAAAATCAGGAAGTGTGATGTTATAGAAGCCAAACGAAAAGGTGGTCAATGTTGAATGCTGAGAAGAGCTTCAAATAAAACTATGGCTGCCAGTAAGAATCTAGAAATTATTTGTAACCTTAGCAAAAGGATTTTTGGTATAATCAGTGGAAACCAATGCGTAGTAGGTTGAATACAGAACAGAAAGTGGAGAAATTTTTTCAAGAGGCATGATTCTGAAGGGTGAGGATGTGAATGATACTAAGTGAGCTGTAGTGGAATGGAATTTTAATTTTTTTTAGATTAAAAAAAAGTGGGCATATTTGAATACTCATATGAAAGATCCAGTAACAAGAAGTGGTTGAGTCCTAGTAAGAAGGAATGGGTCTTGGGCGAGGGGTCAGCATACTTTTTTTTAGAGGGCCAGATAAGTAATTGCTCTAAGCTCAGCAGTTCACACGGTCTCTGTCCCAACTACTCAACTCTGCCACTGTAGTGCAAGAGTAGTCATACACTGCGAGTAAAAAATGAATGTGACTGCATTCCAGTGAAACTTTATTTATGGATACTGAATTTTGAACCTCACATAATTTTTATGTGTCACAAAATAGTATTCTTTTGAATATTCTTCAATTATTTAGAGATCTCAAAATCATTCTTAGTTCTCAGGACATGCAAAAACAGGTGGGATTTGGCCCATGGGTCAGTTTGCCAGCCTCTGCTCTAGAGTACACATGGAGAGGTAGACTTCTCCAAAGAGAAATATCAAAAGGGAAGTGGAAAAGTAGGTGTGGATAAACTTGTTGATACGAGATTGAGGAGCTAGAGGAATTTCTTTCTAGTAGTTTCTATTTTTCCTGTGAAAATATAATTAGAATAACAGTAAAATTTTATTGATGGTTTATTGATGGCAGAAATTATTTTAAAAGATGTGCATGTACTGACTCATTTACTATTTAAAATAACCTTATAAGGTGAGACCTATTATTGTCTGTATTTTACCAATAAGTAACTGACGTAAAAACTGTTAAGAAATGTATGACTAAAGTTGCATGTATACAAGTTGTTGGAGCCTGAATAAAACCCAGATAATTTGCCTCTTAGAGCCCATAGTCTTATCTACAAGCATATTTTACTAAGGCCATTCACTGATGGGTAAGGAGAGACGGGACAGTCAGTCATCAAAGGAGTATGAAGGAAGGGAAGAATGATTGGAATAATGTGATAAGATCATAAGGGATGTTAAGACCATAAGTGATGTCAGGACCTCAGTTGAGATCCGTAATGACAAACTGAAAGTGCTGTCAATCAACCTGGAGATGTGATTTGCACCTAAGAATCTCAGTTACCAGAATGCAGGCACCAAGAAGACAGAACATTGGGTTTATCTAGGTTAGAATTTATTGAGTGTGGCAGGATAAAGATAAAATGGAGAGTGATGATGGTAGCAATACTCTACAGAGAAAAGAGGTTTGGGGGAATCTATAAGGCTTATTAATAGGCTTTTTCTGCTGTGATGGTATTTTTTTCTCACTGGTCTCCTCTGGCAAAGAATTTGGTGAATAGAGCAAAGCCTTGAAATTCAGCTAAGTTCAATACACTGAGAAATAGTATAGGCTGGAATATGTTAGACTTTCTGCCAGGTGCTAGGCATATTTTGAATTAGAACTTTGCTGCCTATCTACTATTAATGCCATTAGTTCCGGAGATTTTGTCCAAAAGCAATGCATCAGATTCTTAAGTGCTTTCTCCCTGGCCTACATATTTACTCCATCTTGGTTCCAAGGTTATTTAATGATGACTTTCAGGTTTCTTTTATTTCACTGATGTCACTCCATAATAAAAAATGGTAATACTGTAATAATATAAACAGACCCTAAATTTACAGTTCAAATTTTATTTTATGATCTACAAAGCTAAAAGTTGCGTCTGAGAAAAAGCAAAAATCAGAGTCAAATATAAAATTACATATACATCATAATGACCCATTCCATAAACTTTTAAAAATTAAGACTTGGGTAGTTGGATAGCTCTGAGTAATCTTCATGGTTGATTGAACTTTAGCTGAGCATCAGTATACTGTGAAAAACTTACTTTTATGATGACATTGATGGACAAATCGTGAACTGGATTCTGAATCACAAAATTTTGACATAGATTAGGCAATAATGAGATGGATCATTAAAGTGATTTTTACTTTGAACTTGTTAATGCAATGTACGGACCTTGAATCCAAAGGTAATAGAATTAATTGTGAGAAATCAGAATCTTGGGCTCCACTTTAAACCTACTGAAGCAGAATCGGCATTTTAATAAGATTTCCAGAGATTTGTATGCACATTGTAGTTCAAGAAGTACTTCTTCTTGATCAGCTTTTTAGTAATTAAGTACTGTGATGAGTTTAACCTTGAGCTCGCATAAAACACTTATTGGTTTTTATATTTTGGTCTAGTGATGAATTCACCACATGAAAACCCAGATATTTTTTAGGTAAAAAACTAGTTTGAGAGGAAAGTGCGAAGAAAAGTCTATTTTAGATTTGAGTGACTGGTTGGCAAATACATCCATCCACAATTCTGATACCCATTTTCTCTAGTCTTCTTTAGTATCATTACTCTGGCTCCCCTCTTTCCTTCTGCAATTTTCCAGGCTCCTCAATTTAAAATTTTTGATTTGCTAAAGCAATAGTTCCTTGGTCCTCTGCAGCCAAGGATTTGTTACATAGAAAAGAGTTAACCCAAAATACCCCTACAAAGTTGACAGGATTCTGATGGTGCAGGAAATGTTGAAAATTACCACATGGGTGTCTAACTATGGAAATGGTTTTCTTCAGGACAGGTCAGAATGATGATCCACAGAAGTTAATGTGAATAACCTTTAGCCAAGTCATATTCAAGGCAAAGAGGTGAGTCTGACTCATTAATTTTGGGTTCTGGAGAAATGACCATGCCCTTCCAAATATAGATTCACCCAATTAGGTCATTATTGCTTCTGAGGTTTTTCTTCCACATGTTTCTTTTTCAAAAGCAGAAAATGCCGAGGTGAGTGACAAGGAAGATAGCAGCTATTCAATGTATGGCAAAGACAACCAAGCTGAGGTTTTCTTCTTGTCAAATATTTTCACTGAGGGCACTTTTATTTCTTCCTCTCTGTGCTTTCTTCTTGGAAGAAAGGTAATAAATGAGAGGTCAGAGCAACAGAACAGACAATAGAAGTCCTCCAAATAGACTGGCAAAGATAGTTTCTATCTCTCCTTGCATGATTCCCCTCTCATCTTCAGGATTTAGGTCGTGTTTTTAGATAGACAATGCCTTATGAAGCAAAAGGGATCACACCTTATTGTTCAGTTACTCTAGGTATTAAAGCTGATTGTTATGGTTTTGAATTTATATTTGATAGTCCAGAGAATGAATTAAATCTAGGAGCATTTGTGAGCATAAAAATAAGTAATGTTCATCTCATTGGTCTGGCAAGGACAAATAGTCCACTCTACTAATAGTAACATGGTTGGAGGACCACTAACACATTATCTCATTTAATCTTCAGGATAACCCTGTGACTGTGACACAATTATAATTCCTCTTATTCAAACCAAGAAACTGAGACCTAGAGACATTCGACAATTTGCTTAAGGTCACGTAGCTTGTCAGTTACATAGCTGGGATCCACTTCCAGTACTTCATCGTTCTCCCAAGAACTAATCTACAGGTACAACAGGATGTGAAGATCTTTATCCAAGATTTTTCTGTTTTCTCCACTTGTACCTCCCTCACATTCTATAAAGCTCTTTACTACATTATGAAAAGCTTCAAAGTTGTGTTCCTCCTAATTGCCAAATTAATTTGGAAATATATTGGTAATTTTGAACTGGTGGCATTATTTCTCTTTCTTATGGCCACAGACCAGATATTGATTTGGAACACATTATTATGTTCTAAGTCCATAAAGTAAGTGAATAAAAGCAAAAGTGGGCTGTGGAGGGAGTCCTAAAAAGTGACTTATAATGATCCTTAATACTCAAGTATCATTAAACCCAGAAAAGCAACCACACATGCACTCTCTTTAGCAATGCCCTCACTTTTAATTTTTCAGGGGATTTGTGCTAGTGTATATCAAGTGTCTTCAACTTCAGAAAGTAATTGACTAACAAATCAGTGAGTTGTTAATGTGGACTATATTAGTAGTCATCATATTCATCATGTATTCCTTCTTCAGTCCTGGAGACCTTTCCCTCCAAAATATTTTCTTTATATTCTGTATCTTCAACCTTCCTCTGTTGACATTTAACCATGGCATTAACACTTACACATGTCATATCTTCCCTATCTTAAACAATGATGATAATCATAAAAAACCACCCACCACTGACTCTAGCTGTAGCTCTATTCTCTTCTCCTTTGAAGCCTGGCCTTTCAAACGGTTTGTTGAAAAGTTACAATTTTGTCTCTTTTGTTCACTCCTTAATCTGCTCCAAACCCTCCCCTCTGTTATACCAAACCAGCATTTCCCAAGTCTACCAATGACTTTCTTATAACCAAATTTGTTTGGAAAAAAATTAATTCTCAATCTAGTTGACTCAAAGTATCATTTAATTTGGTCACTCACTCGCTGTTCTTGAAACCGCCTCCTTCCCTTGTTTCACGACACACTCGCAATCCTGGTTTCCCCTGATGTCTAAGTGTGCAGCCACAGTGTCTAGCTCTTCCCTTGTCTGCTTTTTCTTATTTGGAATCATTTAAAGCTCTATCCTTTTCTTTTCCGCTTTGTATCTTTTCCTGAGGCAATCATATGTACTCTTCTGGTTTCAAATACAATCTACATGGCAATGCTATCAATAAAACAAAAATAACATTTATTAAATGATTAAAATAGGCCAGGCACTACACTAAGTTCTTCCTGTGAAATATTTAGTTCATTTTTCATAATGGCTATATTTTTCTATTGCTTTTTAAAAATTTTATTTTAAAGACGTGGAATACAATTCAGGATTAGGTAGAAAAGTGGTCATCATACAGGTAAAGTTTGGGCTTCCTTTTGGTCACCACTTTGCCTGGTTTGGGATCAGGTACCCTTATTGATGTTATGTGCTCCCCACCTCCCCTGGCAATATCCTGCTACTGTCAATCCCTTTCTTATAGTATTATGATTAATGTTCAGGGTCTGCTTATGGGCGAGAACATGTGGTACTCGGTTCTTTGTTTCTATGATAGACTACTAAGTATTACAGACTCTAAATCCATCAAAGTTGCTGTGAAGTCCATAATTTTCTCTCTTCATGAACTTCACCCTGTGTTTTCTGCTATGTCTCAGAACTGCTTACATAAATGTACATTAGAAAATTCTCTTGACTTTCTTAAAGGCACATCAAAGGCAAAATGTTCAAAATGGCATTCTTCCTTTTCCCCACCCCACTCCACTTCTTCCAGCCTTGTTCTTCCAACTTTGCTCCATAAATCAATTTCCTGCTCAAGCTGGAAACCTGAGAGTCAAACTGTTTTGCTTCTTATGGCTGACCTCTCTGTTTAGTCACTAAATCCCACAGATTTTACCACTGAAATATCTTTCTAATATGCCTCTTTTCTTTATTTCCATTATCTTCAGTCTGCCCCATGATTTCTCAACCTTAGCACCATGGACATTTTGGACCATATAACTATTTGCTGTGGTAATCTGTCCTTTGCATTAGAGGACGTTTAGCAGCATCTTTGTCCTCTACTCACTAGATGCCAGTAGCAGCCCTCCCTCTCCCCAGAATTGTGACAAGCAGAAGTGTTTCCAGACATTACCAAAATATCCATGGGAAGCAATAATGCTCTTAGTTGAGAACCACTGTTTTAGTCCCAGTCAATATTATCTCTTACTGGTTAATGCAATAGACTCAGTTTGTCCTGAATTATGCAAAATGTAAATCTAATTATGTCACCATCCTTTAAAAAAAGCAAAAAACTTTACTTAGCTTCTCCATCCCTTGGAAAGAAAATCTAAAGTTATTGAAAACATTTCCAAATTCTGAGCCTTGCTTACTTCTTCATTGACTTGTCTAATACCAAGCAGCACCACTACTAAGTCATACGTCTTCTAAGTGAGAAAGGAACGTTAGTGGATAATTCAGTGACCACTTATCCTGAAACTAATGGAGAAGAAGACAGTGAAAGGCATATTCTTATATCTATAACCACTCTTTTGATTTTTCCAGAAGACAATAGAAAGAGCTGTGTTACTCAAATGAAATGTAGGATCATTTCTGTTTTCAAGTTTCCTTTAGGGAGCCCTCATATCAGAAGCATGCCTGGTAGAAATATCCTTAGAATAACCTTGACTACCACAGCAAGGAGGAGATGAAAACAATTCAGATAAAAAGCAAAGAACAGGGGGAGGGTGAGGGGGATGGGATTAATGGTGGTGGGTATCTATCTGGGGATGGGGAGATACCTCTTATCAACAAGGGTACCTGAACGAAATATTTTTGTATGCCTAACCCCTAACTGTACCCCACAATAACATAATAAAATAAAATATAAAAAAAAAAGACTGCACTAAATTGTTTCCATATTTGCATAAAATCTATTATTCATATATGTGTGAGTTATCTCTGGCTTCTCTATTTTGTTCGTTTGATCTACTAAACTGTCTTTACGCCAATATGTCATTGTTTTGATTGATCTAAGGTTTATTAAAAAATCTTAAAACCAGATAGTGTCAGCTCTCTAACTTTGCTTTTCAAATTCAAATTTGTTTTGGCTAATCCTTTACATTACTATATAAATTTTAGAGTCAACTTTTACAAAAATAAATAAATAAATAAAATGCAGCCTGTTGGACTTTTTATCTTATTTATTGTAAATCTTGAATAAATCAATGTGGAGAGAATTGACATATTAATAAATATCATGTCTCCTAACTACCTTTTTTTAGATCTTTAATTTCTCTCAGAAATGTTTGAACTTTTTAGTATGCAAGTATTTTTTTCATGCTGCTACTCTCTGATGCAAGTCTTTTTCAAGTTTTGCAGTATATAAATCTTTTGTCAGATTTACCCATAAGTAGTTAATATTTTCACAGCTATTTAAATTATATTTTATTTCCATTTCTAATAGTTCGCTGCTAGTATACAGATGTACCCTTGATTTTTGGATATTGATCTTGCATCCTACAATCTTGCTATATAGATTGGCATGCCGTTATCAATAAAAACAGTTTTCCTTCTTAGTGTAGATTACTTTTATTTCTTTATCTTACCTTATTGCATGGGCTAGAACCTCTAGTACAATGTCAAATAGAAGGGGTGAGAATGTACATCCTCATCTTGTTCCTGATCTCAAGTAAAAAGCATTTAATCTTTCTTCATGAAGTGTTACATTAGCCATTGTTTTTTTTTAAATAGATGTCCTTTATCTATAATTTTCAGTAGTTTCAGATACATGGGTAAATCCAATCCCTATTGCTCCAGTTTGGTAAGAAATGAGCATCCATCCTTATTGCTTGCTTGGATTTATATAACAACCTTCTAGTAGATTTTATTTCCTCTTAGTCTTCCCCTCCTCTAACTCAATTTCTATACCAGAATGAGTTTTTAAATAAGTAAATCTGATCATAGTACATCCTTAATAAAACTCTTTAATTCTCTGCTTTTTATTTCTTTTTCTTGCCTGATTGCTCTTGGCTAGGACTTACAGTACTATGTTGAATAAGGGTGGTGAATTGGGCATCCTTGTCTTATACCACTCTTGTTCATTCAGTATTTTAGCTGTGGCTTTCTCATATGCAGTCTTTATTATGTTGATGTATGTTCCTTCTGTATTTAATTTGTTGAGTTTTTTTATCATGAATTAATGGTGAATTTTATATGCCTTTCTTGAATCTGAGATGATCATATGGTTCTTGGCCTTCATTCTGATGATGTGATGTGTGACATTTAATGATTTGTTTATGTTGAAGTATCTTTGCATCCCTGAAATAAATCCTACTTGATCATGGTATATTATATTTTTGATGTGTTATGAGTTTCATTTTACTAGTTTTTTTGAGGATTTTTGCATCTAGAGTAATGAAGGATATTAGGCAATAATTTTCCTTTTTGTATGTGTCCTTTTTAATTTGGTATCAGAATAACACTTGTGGAATGAGTCAGGAGGAATTCCTTCCTTGACACTTATTTGGGATAGCTTAAGAAGAATTGGTGTTAGTTCTTTATAACTTTGGTCAAAGTCTGCTCTAAAGTCATCAGTGCTAGACTTTTCTTTGTTAGGAGATTTTTTATTACTGATGTAAACTCATTACTTCTTATTGGTCTGAATGTTTTTTTTTAATTTCTTTCTTGGTCACTCTTGGTAGCTTATATGTGTTCATGAATTTATTCATTTCTTCTACCTTTTCCATTTGATGTAAAATTGTTATAATAGTCTCTAACGGTTCTTTGTATTTCTGTGGCACCAGTTTTAATACTCCTTTTTTCATTTCTCATTTTGTTTATTTGGATCTTTGTATTTTTCTCAGTTTAGCTAAATGTTTGTCAATATCAATTATCTTTTTTAAAAACCCAACTTTTTGTTTTACAGATTCTTTGTATTTTTTTGCCTCAATTTTGTTTAGTTCTCTGATCTTTATTATTTTTTCTTTCCACTAAATTTGGGTTTGATTTATTCTTGCTTTTCTAGTTCCTTGAAGTACATCATTAGATTGTTTATTTGAAATCTTTCTATTTGTTTTGATGTAGGTGTTTATTTTTATAATCTTCACTGTTAGCACTGATTTTGCTGTATTCCATAGGTTTTGATATGTTATGTTTCCATTTTGATTTGTTTCAATGATGTTTTGATTTCCTTCTTAATTTACTTATTGACTCAATGGACATTCAGGAGTATGTCATATAATTTTTATGTATTTTTAAGTTTCCAAAATTTCTCTCACTATTGAGTTCTAGTTTTATTCCATTGAGGTCTGAGAAGATACTAAATATTATTCAAATTTTTAAAAAATTTGTCAAAACTTGTTTAGTGACCTAAAATATGGCTTGTCTTGGAGAATGTTTAATGTACTGATGAGAAGAATGGGTATTCTTCAATTGTTTTATGTTCTGTACATTTCTGCTAGGTTTATTTGGTCTAAAGTATAGGTCTAAAGTGTAGTTTACATCCAAGCTTTCTTTGTTAATTTTCTTTCTACATGGTCTATTCAATGGTGACAGTGAGGTGTTGATGTCCCCAACTATAATTGTGTTAGAGTCCATCTCTTTCTTTTGATGTTATAATATTTGCTCTATACATTTGGGTGCTCTCAAGCAAAGTGTATATATATGTTTTGAATTTGTATGTCCTTGTGCTAATTGACCCCATTACCATTATGTAACGACTTTCTGTATCTCTGCTTTTTTACTAGATGTCTGGTTTATCTGATATAAGAACAACTACTCTTCCTCAGTTTTGGTTTCCATTTGCCTGAAATATCTTTTTCTTTTCCTTTGCTTTTAGTTTATATGTGTTTTTACTGGTGAGAGGAGTTTCTTTTAGACAGCATATAATTGGGACATCTTTGTTTTTCATTCATTCAGTTAGTCTCTAATTTCTTATAAGAAGAAAGTTAAATCTGTTTGCCTTCAAGGCCATTCCTGATATATGAGGGCTTGCTTTTGTCATTTTTGGTTGTTTGTATATTCCTTGTTCTTTTATTTCTCTCTTATTATTTATCATTTTTGCTTGGTAGTTTTCTGTAGTGATAATATTTAAGGTTTTTCTTATCCTTATTTTTCACTTCCAGATGTTGCTCTTCCATAAGCATTTCTTGTAAGGATGGTCTTGTGGTGATAAATTCTTTCAGTTTTTGCCTGTCTAGGAAATTTTTTATTTCTTCTTAATATTTGATGAATAGCTTTTCTGGGTGTCGTATTCTTGGCTGAAAGTTTTTTTTCTTTAAATACTTTGAACATATTATCGCGTTCTCTCCTGACCTATGACTTTTCTGCTGAATAATCTGCTGTTAATCTGATGGGGATTTCCTTATATGTAACTTGACTCTTGGTATTTTTAGAATTTGCTCTTTGTCTTTGACTTTTGAAAATTTGACTATATTGTGCCTTAGAGAAGACCCTTTGTGGTTAAATCTATTTGTGAATCTTGAACTTTCTGTATCTTGATTTCTAATTTTTTAAAAGAATTCATATGCTTTCAATTATTATTTTGTTAAACAAGTTTTCATTTTTCAAAAGTAATCACTATAGTGATTTTATTAAATTAGTTGCTTTATAAAACATTGCAGATGTCATAATTGTTAACATAACAATTTACCAAACTGTAGTTAACTGATGCAGTTGGCTGAGCATGTTTTATAAAGGAAAGGAAATGCCAAAACCCTGCAACCTAGGAGAACAAAGAAGATTTGTTTCTCAGACACTTATGTCAGACAAATAAAAGCAGGTAAAGAGCTTCCCTCCCCCATCCGAAGCACTTCATCAGTAGAAATAGTCTGATAAAAACTAAACAGTCTTTGCACTCAAGAGAATCCACAATTTGTAATGCAATAATGGAGAAGTTTACCATCTTCAGCTTCAAAGTTGGCGGGTTTTGGTCATTTAAATTTAATCAAACTAGTGCTTTATAGCTGCAGAATCTTCACTCTGAGATAGACAGTCTTCTTCACAATGTATTTTTAATATCCTCATGCTCAATTTTAAGACAAAGCAATTTTTAATACTAGGTGCAGACTACATGCCCTTGCTGCAAACTGCTTTTCTTGACAAGTTATGAAGTAGTTCAAGGAAGTATGGTTAAGTCTGTATTACAAATGATGCTGGTAAACACTACACATTTTTTTTGCTATGTTGCAACCTTTTGTTTCTGAGTGACTGCTGCTGTGAAATCATATAGCAACAATGACATTATTAGGTTTGTTTTGTTTTGAACTATGATTTTAAGTAGCATATGAGATTCCTGATCTTAACCCATTGGCAGCAAGATCCAAGTTCATTCATCCGTACAACAGCACGTAAGTGTCAAGGGGTTAAATAACCAGCACAAGATACTGCACTTCTGATGGTAGCATTTGGTAGAACTGAAAGGAATGGAAGTTTTTTGGAAGTCTTAGTTCGAGATGTGTGTATTTCAGTAGAGATTGATGACTTGAAAAAGATAATCAATTCACTGACTGTGCTTTGCAGTGAAAAACAGAAACAAGAAAAGCAAAGCAAAGCCAAAAAGAAGAAGCAAGGTATGGTTCCTGGAGGGGGATTAAAAGCCACCATGAAAGATGATCTGGCAGATTATGGTGGTTATGATGAAGGATATGTACAAGACTATGAAGACTTCATGTGACATTTTGCCTTCTCCTGATGTCTTCTTTGTGTTGCCCACAATCCCTTCAACATGTAGCACAATTTCCTTTCTTTTCAGTTCTGCCAAATGCTACAAATCAGAAGTGCAGTATTTTGTTAAACAAGTTGTCTATGCTTTTGTTCTTCTCTTTTCCTACAACTTCCAGAATTCAAATATTTGGTTGTTTCATTTTGTCCTATATGTCATGTAGGCTTTCTTTATCCTTTTTTATTCTATTTTTCTGGTTTCTCTGGGGGAGGGTTCTGACTAGGTTATTTCAAAAGATATATGTCTTCAAGTTCAGAAATTCTTTCTTATGCTTGATGTAGTCTATTTTTGAAGGTCTCAACTGTATTTTCATTTCATTCATTAAATCCTTCAGTTTCAGAATTTCTGGGTTTTTTCATGATAACTGTTTGATTTCTCATTCAGATCATGAATTGTTTTCTTGATTTCTTTGTGTCTTTTATCTGTATTCTCTCCTATCTTGTTGAGTTTCTTTAATTTTATTATTTTGAATTCCTTTCAGACTTTTTATAATTTTTTTTCCTTTGGGGCTTACTACTGGAGACCTATTGTGTTCCTTTGTATGTGCCATATTTTCTTTCTTTTACTTGTTTCTTGTGTCTTTTGTTGATATCAGAGCATTTGATGCAATTATTTTTACTTCCAATTTTATACACTGGCTTTCACAGAGAAAGAGCTTTTTCTATAGGTGTATCTATAGTGTGAGTTGGATAGAATTGTTTGGATTTGATTCTGGATACACATAGTAGTGTAGTCTCTGTATGATTTCTTCAGCTGCAATCAGCATCATTCATGCCTGTGAGTTTCTCAGTAACTTAGACTACAGTTGTTAATGGAGTATGTGGTAAGACCTTGCTGGGAATAGGGATGCTAGACAAATCAACTGTCAGACACCAATGGAGGTTACAGCAAGTAAAACAGGCCTGTTCTCAGTCCCCCTGATGGTGTGCATAGACACCAGCTATGGCAGGTGGGCCAGATCTATCCCCAGGCCCCTAGACAGTGCATTTGGGTGCTAGTGAAAGTGTTGATGGGCAGAGCAGACCTGTCTTCAGGCTATGGACTGTGCATGTAGATGTCAGTGCTGGCAGGTGGAGTGGGTCAGTCCCCAGGCCCCCATAGGATATACACAACCATCTGCAATGGCAGTGATGGGTGAGGCTGCCTTGCCATTAAAATTCCATATGGTATGTACAGGCATGGGTGACAGTGGGCAGGGTAGGTTTATCCCTAGGCTCCATAATACCTGTGCAAACACTGGTGGCTGGTGGTATAGGCCTTATTTATAGCTTTTATAATAGTAAGTGAATTACAGACATTTTCAAATTAATACTCAAATTAAAAATATTAATCTGTGTGCCAATTAAAATGAACTTACAAACCTATCAGTGGTACACTTTTCACACCTTAGAAGCCATTGAGTCATGTAATTTTGCAATTCTGTTCCTTGCCCAAAGTCACTTAACTAGTGACCACTAAATATTAGAACCCAGGTCTTCTGGTCTCCTGTTCAAAATGTGCTTTACTAGATTGAACTATATCTCTACAGATTCCCTTCCAAAAAAGAAATGGATGAATAAAATTGTACCAAAGAACCGGATAGAGAAAATAGTGCAAAGCAGTGAATATATTATTAGTTCAACATGAATATGTCTGAGACACAGAATATAAGGAACAGAACATGAGGTGACTATTGACTAAGTTGATTCATATTCTCTTTTGGAGGATCCTAATGGCAGATGACTAAGGAAGCCATAGCAGCTTTTATATCTAGCTCCAGGGAATTTTTCCTCTATAATTTATTCCTCCATCTTGCCATTTAGTATAGGTTATGCTTGACTATTTAGCCTTAGACTGTTGTGCACTTGTCATATCCTATGCACAGACCTGATCATCAAGTTGGAACTCCCAAAAGGGTAAATTTTGGTGTTATCCATTTCTCTTGGAAAGTAAAAAGAAAAAAAAATTTTTTTAAGAGAAAAAAATAGATTAGATGGTGGGAAAAACATTAATGTCCTGAGTACAAATCTGGGAGTCAAAGTTTATGAATCCTCATCTTTATTCTCCCACTGATTCAGATTTTTGAAAAACGAACATTTTAAAGAATTTTCCTGAATGAACGTTTACCTTGGTTTAATTCTGGAATAAACTCGCCATTAAGGCCTACTTTCACATGCGAAATAGTGAATATGTTGTCATTCATACATAATGGACACCTTTTAATAAACTCTTTCAATAGGTCAGTTCAGCAGAAACACTGGTTCTGAACCAATTCCTTTGCAAAACCTACCCTTTAGAAATCCTGCCCCTGTAGAAGTGACTGCATATTTATGATCTAGTTGTTTTTTTTTTTTTTTTTTGAGTTCGAGTCTCACTCTGATGCCCAGACTGGAGTGCAGTGGCTGCTCCCGGCCACCACAGCCTCAACCTGCTGGGCTTCGGCAATCCTTCCGCCTCAGCCTTCCAAGTAGCTGGAATTACAGGCGCGCGCTACCACGCCGGCTAATTTTTTGATTTATTGTAGAGATGAGGTCTCACCAAGCTGCCCAGGCGGGTCTCGAACCCACTGGCTCAGGCAATTCACTCACCTCAGCCTCCCAAAGCACGGGATTACAGGCTGAGCCACCGAGCCTGGCTTATGAATTAGTTTTAATGGAAGCTGGCTGTTGGTTCCACCAGAGTTGTGATGTCTCAAGTAGAAGCACAGCAATCTAAATTATGGAGTACTAGATTGGACTCTGCTAAGAACATTGCACTATAAACTATTATGGATCCTGCATAGCTAATCTTTGCTTTCCCATAGTTATCAGGAAAATGAGAAGTATCTGTGTTTTGCTAATTTATCCAAGGAACTTTGGAAAAATTAGGGTTAAGCCCTGACTGACCTAATAAATCACATTATTTCACCACCACCAACACTCATACATTTACACAATTTTTCCCAAACACTGACACATCTACTTTGAGGAAGTGGCAGCTACAAAAAACCTTTGGACACTAATAGCTCTGACAGTCTTCTAGGCAACCTTTATCTTTCAGATTTTTATTGAAGTTAAATAATAGTGACAATATATTGTTTTTATTTCAATGTTCTCTGGTTTACATCAATGGTTCCCAACCTTTATACCCTCCTTATCAGCAGCAGTGTCAGAGTCACTCAGCAATTTGTTAGAAATACAGATTTTCTGGCCCCACTCAGACCTACTGAATCAGAAACTCTGAGAGTAGGGCCCAGAAGTCTATATTTTAACAAGCTCTATAGGTGTTTCCACTTATCTAATTTCATCCAACGGAGAACATCTAATTATGATTTAAATAAGACAACCATCTCAGTTATTTTACTTCTACCAAGGTGGTCTCCTCTTAGCTCTATACACATTCTTTTGTCTACTCTCAGGATTTTTGCTCATGCAATGTATCTTCCCCTATCCCCACCTAATTTTAATTTAATTTAAATGTAATTTAGTTTAAGATCTAATAACCTCCCTTCGTGGAGCTTTCTCTAATGATTCCGCATTGAGGTCTCCCTTCAATTCATTTCAACTATATTTATTTTGGTCAAGACTTAACTAAACTTTTAATTATTTGATGCTTGATTCAAATAGTTGGTATATTTGTCTCATTTCCCAATTTGATTTTAAGACACAAGATCAAGATTTTCTTTCTCCTCGGGCCCTAAGCCACTGTTGAGCCTATAAAGAGTGAGTGGATTGAACCCACTCTGATAATGAATTTCTGCTTCAGAAACGCAACGAAAGGTAGAAGGATAATAGTTGAAATAATTGTCTTGATTCTTTATTTCTACAATTGAGGGGAGAAAAAAACATAGTTGAGAAAGAGGGTATGCATTTACTTGTAATACTACCCATACCTCAGTACTGAGTAGATCTAAAATGGATTATTAAAAGAAGCAGCAAATACCAAAGGGTAGAATGAGAGCAGGCTTGTCTGTCTATCTGATTGCAAAAAATTGAGCGTGACTCTTGTTCCATGGGATCTCTTTTTAACTCTCTGGGGTTTATTCAAACTGTCCCTAGTTACCAACAACTGTTTTTAATTAATAAATGTCTGGAAATGTGTGAAATAAAAATAAACATTCAACTCCATATCTGTGGAAGTTCTTGCCCACTCAGAAAAAAAAAGAGTATATACAGATCTTGGTTTCTATGAGGAATCAGCTCTGAGATAAATCAGGACTAATGAGGTCAATAAATCCTTGGTCAATTGAATGTAAACCAAACATCAAAGGCACCAAAATGAAAGGTAAACACACTCAGACTTTAAAGGTTTTTGTGTTTTGTTTTGTTTTTGCTCTTAGAATCCCACCTTGTCTCACTGAGTATGTAGCTCAGATCA
Organism: Tarsius wallacei; assembly: GCA_963574415.1. Taxonomy (NCBI): domain Eukaryota; kingdom Metazoa; phylum Chordata; class Mammalia; order Primates; family Tarsiidae; genus Tarsius; species Tarsius wallacei. The sequence goes on along the minus strand of CAUYQG010170667.1, from coordinate 2,962 downwards.
CAAGCCAATGCTGGTAAAAGCTTGGAGGTTCCAGACATTCACTTTAGAGGCAGAAGTTTGCTTTCACATGAAAAAGGGATTTCTCTTATGTTCTGGAATCCTTCTAAGGGGCTCTTTGAAGACCTCAGAAGACATCAGACCCATAGAACTCCAATTTCAGCAGAATTAAAGTGCCCTCTTTCTTTTTCTTTTATTAGAATTTTACATCCCAAAGTTAATAGAAAGTAAATTAGAGCAAATACAAACATTTTGGAGTCCAAGTCATCATGCTTGAAAACTACCCGGATGACAAGTAAAAAATTTATAGAATTAGAGCACTGTGGACTGCTTTTCTGGATTTTTTTAAAAATTGACTTAGCACTGTATACGTAAATTAGCAGCTCAACTAATTTTTTAATAGGCCAGTTGCTAAACTGAATTGACTACTGAGCAAGAGGAATAAGACCAAAAGATTATAGAGTATAATTAGTGCTGTCTATTGTCATGAACAGAGAACAAGATCCACATTGCTAATATTTAAGAAGGTCCAGATGAAAACGCTTCTTGAAGATGAAGCACTCATTGGTAATTGGCACCGACACTTTCATAAAAGTAATGACTTAAAACACAATTGAGAATTGTAAAAGTTTTTCCTGGGGTCCCTTATATTTTAATCACTTAAAATTGAAATGTTTCCTGGGTTTTGGTTCTTTTATTAGCTAATATTTATTGTCCCCAATAATTCATGTAGACTAATCCATTCAATTCTCACAGTAACCCTTTGAAATACATATTAACTTCTCCACTTTACAGATGAATAAACTGAGTGTTAAAGAGTTTGAATAACTTGCCTATTTGCATATTTAATAAGTGGTAAGTCAGGAATTCCAGTCCAAGTAGTCTAACACTGGAGTCCATACTCTTAACTCTTATTCTACACTGATTCAGTTTATAACCCCATTTCTTCTGCCTTCATCCATTCTTACCTGTTAATTTAGAATTGCAGTTTGGAATGATTAAGAATATGGGCTTTGGAGTCAGGCAGACTGAATTTGAATCCCAGCTCTATCACTTACTAGCTGTGCAACCTTAGATATTTGTCTTATATTTTCTGATCCCTCATTCTTTTCTTTCTGTAAAATAAGCCTAATAACAACTACTTGACAGGGTTGTAAGAATTAAATTGGCATGATGAATGTCACATACCTTGCACACAGAAGATTCTCAGTTCATTATCCCTTTTCTTGAGGAAGCTTCAAAAGTAGCTACTTATTGCCCCCCACAGATAACCTACAGATATTTAGTTTTAATACTTTCCCACTCTTACCAAAGCTATCATCAGAACTTCTCAACTAGGTCTGTCCTTATTTGGCCACCCATCCTGGTAACACCTCGTGTTCATGTTCATATTTGTGTTCTAGTTTTAAAACTTTTCTTGCCTTCTCCCAAACTTCAAGTCATTCATTTCTGTATCCTATGAATTATAATGGCTACATCTTATCCAAGGAGTAGCATCTGTTTTTGCCTGGCCAAGACCAGGGATTGACAGAACAAAACAGGATATTATAAGTAAAATGAAAAAGGTACAAAAATACAAAGATAAGACTTCAGAGTGACAGAACTGGAGGAGACATTAGAGGCGTTTTAGTCACAAAGAATAGAATTCTCTAAGATCACACAATATTAGAACAAAGGCTGAAGGTTATATCTCAGTACCTTCATATAAAAATAAGAAAAATAAAAATAAAATTCTAAACAAAAAATACAATATACAACAAAAGGTCAATCTCAAATTAATTACTGAGACAATTAACAAATTCTGAGTTAACCAGTTCTCTAACAGCCTGGTTCTTCCATGTTCCCCACATGCCCAGGGGTGGTATCAGCATTGTCTTTGCTCCCATTGTCACTTCCAGGCCAAAATTCTCCCTTTCTTATGTACCAAAGTCTTTGTTTTTTGTGATGCATACCTTCTTGTTATATCATTATTTCCCTCCACTTTGTTGTTATCTGTTGACCACTGTCCCACTCCTTTCATGAGGACGTTATCTTCAAGCTGAAGAGCCACTTCAAATCTTGATATCATCCAATGAGACATCAGTGTCCCTCTGAATAGCCCACCTACTACTTTGACCTGATGATTTCTTGTCCTTTAGCTGCAATATTTTTTTTTTACAAACTCTGCTTCAGCCACATACTCTTCTGGTCACATCTGGATATTGTCATATGGTAAAACAGCTTTATCTCTAAAATGCAAATTAAAGAACCTCATTAATAGGCCACAAGACAATGTACCTCCAGCTTTCTTGCTTTTTTCTCTAACAATGCTTATTCTCTGACCTACAATCATTCAACCCCTGTTGGGGACCAGCTTCGGAGGCTCGCCTGATTGACAAAGTCCAGGCGTGCTGAGGACCCCCCTGGCCGCAAAGCGAGTCCGGGCAGCTGAGGCCCTTCTGTCTTCCATCTTTGCTGTTGATACGGCTGAAGAATTCTGTGCAGTCGAGCATGAAGAGAACAACATGTTTATGTGACGTACTCACAGCTAACCTGGGAATGTCATGCTTCAATTTTCCATTTCCCACTATGCCGTTTGGCCTTTTCTAACATATGCAACGATTAAACTCTGAAACACATCAAGAATGCTTTCTTTCACTTGGTTATAAGTTACTAGATATTGCTTGAGTGAAAATGATATATGTATATTCACCTCTTATTTGATTTAGAATTATGTAGTTTAGTGTTTAGACATAAGGTTTTTTAGAAACACAAGTTTATAGTAACTTCATTATGAGTTCATTGTAAGTTCTAACACTTATCTTGGAGTTATGTAGGTGATTTATAACCCTGTTTTCACAGACGTAGGACGAAAATTAATCGTTAAGGTTTTTACTTAATTCAATAGTTAAAATTCTAAGTTAACGTTTATAGAGTGGGCTTTCACTGAATTCATAATATACTAATTGGATACTTTTATGATAAA
>CAUYQG010170665.1:0-52136 GCA_963574415.1 Tarsius wallacei | reverse complement strand
CTCAGGGGATACTTCTGCGTCAGTCTTCCAATTAGCTGGAACTACAGGCATGCGCTATCACACTCAGCTAATTTTTTTTATTTATTGTAAAGACGAGGTCTCACCAGGTTACTCAGGCAGGTCTCAAACCCCTGGGCTCGGGTAACCCACTCGCCTCCGCCTCCTAAACTGCTGGGATGACAGGTATGCGCCACTGCGCCTGGCTGAGAATGCCATGTGAACATGCTTGCCCTCTACAAGCAAGAGAGGTCTGAAGCAGCTCCCCACCAGCCCCCAGAAGGAACCCACCCTGCCAACACCTTGACTTGAGACTTCTAGCCTCTAGAACTGTGAACCCGGTCTGTGGCACTTTGTAAGAGTAGCCCTAGTGAACTAATATTTTGGGATAGTGCTCTGTGTGTGTCGGGGGGAGATGGCTGTTCAGGTTGGGTATGAATCACCTGGACAAACACCTGAAGAGGTCGTAGGCCCTAAAATCGGGGCATCTCACTCCCATCCCGCCCTTGGGAAGTGACTGCCCCTCTTTGGGCCTTGGTGTCCCTGGCTGCCATGTGGGTAGACCAGATGGCCACGTGGCCCCCTTCCAGCTTTGACAGTCTAGGGGCCTCTCACTTTCCTGAGGCCAGTCATTCCCGCCATCACCATTAGATCCAGCCTGCTGGTGGGTTCTACCATCAGGGCGACGCCTGATGACATCACAGTTGAGGTCAAGCATGGGATTTAAGCGGGGCCTTGTGTCAGTGATCAACAGCTATATAACAAGTGAGCCCGGCCGGACTTGGTGGCTCAGCCTGTAATCCCGCGCCTTGGGAGGCTGAGGTGAGTGGAATGCCTGAGCCTGCGGGTTCGAGACCCGCTTGGGCAACTTGGCGAGACCTCATCTCTACAATAAATCAAAAACTAGCCGAGCGTGGTAGCGCACGCCTGTAGTTCCAGCTACTCGGAAGGCTGAGGCGGAAGGATCGCTGGAGCCCAGCAGGTCGAGGCTGCGGTGGCCGGGAGCGGCCGTTGCACTCCAGTCTGGGCGACAGAGTGAGACTCCAACTCAAAAAAAAAAAAAAAAAAGTTAAAATCAAGTGTGAAAAAAAGGTTGCATTCTTTTTAGAAAAGATAGCTGCACTCTTGACTGGAGCACTGGCTAAAAATATTTTATGCTACTTAATAGGACTATCAAAATATCTAGATTTTATATAGTTGGTATGTCGGATTTTGAGTAACTTAGAAATTTGTCAACATGGAAGTGAATAAAAGGAAGAGATTACCATAGATTTTTCCATTCAGAATGAGAAAATTATTAAGATTAATTTTTCTTGGTGTGGTTACATGTAATAAGGAGGAAGGAGACATGGCAGGTATGTGATAAGAAATATCCAGAACATGTGAATAAATTCCTCTGTGAAGCCAATGATGACTAGCAGTGAAAAGAAGTATCAGGGTCACTTATGCTTAGTCATTCACAGCACAGCCTAATTTCTTCTGAAATGGTATAATTTTTAAATTGGGTTTTTATTCAAGTTGGCAAATTCAGACATCTAGATTTTCTGAAAGAAGGGACTTTTATTTTATTTTTCATATCTCAGTTGTATTTTTGTAACTTCCCAGTTTGTTTCCAAAACAATCTTTTCTGACATACATCCATATGAATGTCACATTAATTATTTCAAAGTATACACAAATTACCTATATATGCCTATAAACTTATTAAATGCTCATGAAAGAATACTTAACATATCAGTTTCAAGCATGCCTACAAAATACAACTTTTTCCAACTTATAAATTATTTTTTCCTACCTAAGCCAATTCATATTTGGGTTACAAGTACATTAAAAAAAACCAGACATATTCACCAATTGCTATGTTTTAAGCCATCACAAAAGTGTCCTTTCTGGATGTAATTAAGTTTTCAGAGGGAAAGTGGTACAAATAGGAGCAAATGAGCCGCCCACTTCATGAAATAAACTAGACAAAAATCAAGAAGTTTTAAGGGTTCTAAAGATTGAGTCCATAAATTTTTCTCTTTCCTATTTCTTACACATACAAGTGTGCATGATGGGTGTGAATAAATTAAAACACTCTTATTTAGATTGTGAGCTCCTACAGAGGGGGCTACTATCACCCCATAAAAGGTTCCAGGACAAAGAGAGAAGCAGCACAGGGGAGCAGAGGGCACCCGTCCTTCATCAAGCCATCCACACAAACCCACTGAAGAGGTAGGCTTGACTATCTAAGCCTCAAGGCTGAGATGTTGACCTGGACCAAGTGATATTTTACTTCATTATGCTTTATTTTGTTGTGATATATGTTGTTTGCCCCACTATTTTTGTAACCAGGGAAAAGGGAGAGATTCAATAGTCTGAGAACGCTTAATATATCCTATAAACTGTCTGAATCAAAGATTTTTATTTATTCTTCTGCCAAGCACAACAGATCTCCATCTACCATTTTTTTTAAAGGTAAGAAACAGTGAGTCAACTGAAGAAAAAGCTGGGACTTGGACTGTGGAAAATTATTACATTTTAGCATGCTGACTGAGAAATGCGGGGCGTGGGTGGGGTCTAGAGGTTGGCCACATCAGGGCATGGCCAGCCTTAGTGGGCCTTCTCCAAGAATGATCTGTAGCACCTGACATGTTGCTGGTACATTGTCTCAAAGTCAGAGTCATTCCATAAGAGGGATCTTTAATAATAAGTTGTTTTTGTGGATAGTAGCTCTCAAGTAGTTCAATTTTAGCTTTGCAGTTTTTAACTTGATGACTTTTTCTATTGAAATCTCTCTGATTGCTTTCATCCACACATAGTATGTAATCAAATGTGATGAAGTCTTCTTTGGTAATCTGCCGGCAACGTGTCTCATGGGAATGCTGTGCCTCTTCATGCAGCTCTGCCCTCGGTAGTTGGGGGTTCCCTATCTCATACCTGGAAGCTGCAGCGCTGTCTACCCTCCAATTCTCTGAAATGTTTTAATCAGTTACAAGTTTCCTGAAAACTGCTTCTGCAATGAGTGACCAACAAATGTTACCTAGACACACAAACAGCACTGACTTGGTCACCTGCTTCACCGTGTTTCTGCATGCTGAGGCGCCAAGAAGGAACATTTATAAAGGAAGGTTGGTCAATAGCAAAGTTTTTTTTAGTATTTGACAAGTAGGTACTAACTCAATTTAAATTACACTCAATCAACTCATACAAAGCCACAACAATGAAGAAATAAAGAGCGTATAGATATTTCAAAATAGAAGAACAATCTTCCAGTTATCTTTTGCAATATATGTGAGTCCCTCTTATATTTTGTTTGGGCCAATGAGCTACTGTTATTATTGGTGTTACTGCTGCAAGTAAACACTTATTGTGTGTCTATTATACATCAGCTTGATTGCCAAGTGTTTCTTTCACCTGCTGTCTTAAGCTGTTTAGTGTTGCTATAGAGGAACCTGAGGCTGGGTAATTTATGAAGAAAAAAGGCTTATTCTATGATTCCAATGGTTGGAAAGTTCAAGATTGGGCATCTGAATCTGGTAAAGACCTCATTCTGCCTCCATTCAGTGCAGAAAGTGAAGGGGAGCCAGTCTGTGCAGAGAACACATAGTGAGAGAGGAAGAAAGGGTGGAGGGTGGGTGGCAGTCTCCTTTGAGCAGCCGGCTCTTGAGGGAGCAAATAGAGTGAGAAGCCACTTATCCCTGAAAGAGGGCATTCATCTATTTATAAGGGATCCATCTCCAACACTGGGAATTACATTTCAACATGAGATTTGGAGGGGACAATTATCCAAACTATAGCATTTGCATTGTTTCATTTAATCTCACTACATTATATAAGAAAGAAACTATTATTGACCCTGTTCTTCAGATAATGGGATTGGAAATTGAGGAGTTTAAATAACTTGCTTAAGGTCACATGTTCATTGACATGTGTAATTAGACAATAAGGCTCACATGTTCATTGACATGTAATCTGGCAACAAAGCTCATATCTTTAAGCTCCATACTGCTGTCCCCTCCAAGTAATTTATCTTATCTGAGCATTCCCACTAAAGTCTGGGATAAAGATAATTTCAACTGTGCTGTCTAATAAGGTAGTCAGTAGTCAAATGTAGCTACTCAAATTTAACTAAATTATTAATTAAAATTATAATTAAAATTGACACGCCACATTACAGTTACCTATTTTGTTCTTAAATAGCAAATTAGGGTGATTGTCAAGGTGAAGATGGGGAGCAATGAGATTTTCTTCTAGTCTTATCCTGTGATGGGGAATAGCCTGGAGACATGTGCTGGCCAATGAACACCCTAATATGTGATTAATTATAATTTTAATTATAATTAATTTAAACAATTATTAAATAATATAAACTTAAATAACTATTAAGCAATATAATTAATGTATTATAATAAAATAAAAATTAATTATAATTAATGTATTATTTATAATTATTTTTATTTAAAAAGTCTTTTCATTTTAAAGATGTGGGTTACGATTCAGGGTTAGGTATACAAATGTTCATTATGCAGGTCCCCTTATTGATGAGGTGTGACCCCACTCCCCTGGCAGTTTCCCTCAACTGCTAATCCTACCCCCTGTACCCTGGCAATTTCCCACTACTGTCAATCCCTTTCTTATAGTAGTATGACAATTGTTCAAGGTCCACTGATGAGTGAGAACATATGGTACTCTGTTCTTTGTTTCTGTGATAGATCACTGAGTACGAAAGACTCTATATCCATCCAAGTTGCTGCAAAGTCCATATGCTTGTCCTTCTTTATGTCTGCATAATATTCCATTGTGTATATGTACCACATTTTAAAAAATCTAGTCCAGTTTCGATGGGCAGTATGGTTGGTTTCATATTTTTGTTATAGTGAATAGTGCTGCAATAAACATGCATGTTCAGGTATCTTTTTGGTTGACTTGAGTTCCTCCGGGTATATTCCCAGTAGGGGTATTGCTGGGTCATATGGAAGGCCAGTTTCTTTTCTTTTTTTTTATATATACAATATTTTTTTATTGTGATATTGAGGGGTACAGTTAAGGGCTAGGTACACAAATATGTCTCGTTCAGGCAGCCTTGTTGATAAGAAGTGTCCCCCCATCCCCAGACAGGTATTTACTGCCATTAATCCCTTCCCCTATCCCTCCCACCCCCCCATCGTTTTGCCCTATTTAAGAGGCATGCTGTGATCGCTCTCAGCTACCTGGGAGAGAGTCCTCCTAATCCCACTGTTCTTTGTCTTTCTTTCCTCATTCCCTCCCCCCACCTCAGGCCCTGCTCAGCAGAGGCTGGAACTCTGCAAGTATCCTGGTCAGCATCTGTTGTTGTTTGTTTTATTAATTATGGCCATTCTTACTGGGGTTAGGTGGTATAATTAAAGTAGAAGAGTCAGTTTTCCAGTTCTGCTAGCCATACTTCCAGCATATATAGTTGTGGCTACTGTTATGGGCAACACAGCTATAGGATTCTGGCCTAAAAGCATGCAGGAGCAAGAAAGGATTTTGAAGGTATTGTTTGGGGACTAGAGATTCAAGTAATACACTACATTACAGTTGTTTGTTTTGTTCTTAAATAGCAAATTAGGGTGATTATCAAGGTGAGGACTGGGAGCCTACCCAGTGAGATTTTCTTCTAGTTTTATCCTGTGCTGGGGAATGGCCTGGAGACATGTGCTGGCTCTTCAATTATGTAGTAGCATCTGGGTGCCAATGAACACCCTATTATGTGAGTCTTCTGCACATAATCAGTAGTGACAAACTATGAATCTATTTTTACTCCTATAATAGATACCTGTAGGGATGGCAAAGGTGTGCTTTTCTATTTTTGACTTGCTGCCTTCTATTTTCTTTTTCTTATTTTCTCTCCTCCCTATTTTTTGTCAAAGACCATGCAGGGTGTCCAGGTTTCTGGAAAAGGCAAAAGAAAAGTGAAATACCTACCTCCCCTAATGTCATCTTTCAGTGTTCTTCCAAAAGGAATCAGTGTTGGGTCAAAGGAAAGTCATCAATTTGAGGGAGCTATTTCAATAATCATGCACACCCCAGAGCTCAGATGGCATGATTCCAAAGCTGAGACCTAATTTCAGAAATACACTGATTTGCCTCTCAGTAGCCCAAATCACACTTCTTCTGACTCACAATTATATATATAGATATGCCTAAAAGCATACAGGAGCAAGAGAGGATTTTGAAGGTGTTTTTTGGGGAATAGAGATTCAAGTAATACACTACAGTTGTTTGTTTTGTTCTTAAATAGCAAATTAGGGTGATTTTATTTTAAAGATATGGGGTACAATTCAGGGTTAGGTATGCAAATGTTTATTATGCAGGTACCCTTGTTGATGAGGTGTGCCCCTCCCTCCCCTGGAAGCTTCCCTCAACTGCCAATCCCACTCCCCATCTCCCCTGACAGTTTCCCACTACTGCCAGTTGCTTTCTTATAGCATTATAATTGTTCAAGGTCCGTTTATGAGTGAGAACATATGGAACTCTGTTCTTTGTTTCTGTGATAAATCACTGAGTATGATCGACTCCAAATTCATCCAAGTTGCTGCAAAGTCCATATGTTTGTCCTTCTTTAGGCTGCATATTGTTCCATTGTGTATATGTACCACATTTTTTTTATCCAGTCCAGCTTCGATGGGCAGCATGGTTGGTTCCATGTTTTTGCTATTGTGAATAGAGCTGCAACAAACATGCCTTTGCAGGTATCTTTTTGGTAGAATGACTTGAGTTCCTCCAGGTATATTCCCAATAGGGGGATTGCTGGGTCATATTGAGACAGGAAATAGCTAGAGAAAGGCTAGGCAGACAGACAGGCAGGTCCTCTCGTAACCATGTAGTGAACTCCTTCTCAGGCTTAGCGTTGGTAAACAAGTTCCCTGTGAGCCTCCCAAGCTAGAGCTTAAGTACTCACTGCTGGGATCAAAAAGCAATCAATCAGCTCACTATTAGGCCCCTATCTCCTGCCAATTGGTTCGTAGTACTGACCAATCAGAACAGTTAAGTGTGGACCAATCAGCTCACAGCTAGTACTAGTCAACCAGCTTGGACCTAGGGCTGTATAAACACCAGGCTTTGCTTCAAACCGGCACACCATTTTGTAGGAGCTTTTCTGTCTTCTCAATAAATCCTGCTTTCTCACTCTCCGGCTGTCCATGTCTCTTATTCTTCTTGGGCATGAGACAAGAACCTCAACCCTGAAGAGCTGCCACCAGAAGAGCTGCAGAAGATCATTGGAACTGAAGAGCCATGCATCCCAGAGACTGGCTTGCCAGTTGATGGAGCTGGCTGAACTAGGAGTGCTGCTGGAAGAAGGCGAGACTTTGAAGCTAAGACATCCCAGGGGCTAGGCTTACCAGCTCACCAAACCAGCAACGCTCTCAGGGCTTGGCTTGCCAACACATTAGAGCCAACATTTCTAGGGCTAGGCTTACTAGCCCCTCGAGACAACCTTCTCAGGGGCTTAGGGCTGACCCATTGAGCTGACACTCTTGAAACCCAGGCTGACCTGAAAAATCCATATCAATATGGAAGGTCAATTTCTAGTTCTTTCAGAAATCGCCATACTGTCTTCCAAAGAGGTTGCACTAGTTTGCATTCCCGCCAGCAGTGTTGAAGCGTTCTTTTTCTTGTTTTTTCTTGCATCCTCACCAGCATTGGTTGTTGTTTGTTTTATTAATGATGGCCATTCTTTCTAGGGTTAGGTGGTATCTCAATGTGGTTTTGATTTGCATTTCTCTGATGATGAGTGAGGCTGAGCACTCTTTCGTGTGTCTGTTGGCTGCCCGTATATCTTCTTTTGAGAAGTGTCTATTCATGACTTTTGTCCACTTTTTAATAGGCCTGTTTGCTCTTTTCCTTTTGGCGCATTTGAGTTTCTTGTAGATCCTAGATGTTAGGTCTTTGTCAGATATACAGGTGGCAAATATTTTTTCCCAGTCTGTGGACTGTCTCCTCACGCTTTTGATGGTTTCTTTTGCTTGGCAGAAACTTGTCAGTTTGATGAGGTCCTACTTGTCTGTCTTATTTCTTATGGTCTGTGCACTTGGGGTATTGATCAGGAATTGGTTTCCAGTTCCAATTTCCATAAGGGTATCTCCCACATTTTCTAAGATTCTTATAGTTTGAGATTTTATGTTTAGGCCTTTGATCTATTTAGAGTCAATTTTGTGTATGGTGATAGGTAGGGGTCCTATTTCAATCTTCTGCGTGTGACCAGTCAGTTTTCCCAGCACCATTTACTGAATAGATTCTCCTCTCCCCAGTGGTTGTTGTTGAGAGCTTTATCAAAGACGAGTTGGTTGAGAAATTGAGACTTTACTTCTGGAATCTCTATCCTGTTCCATTGGTCTGTATGCCTGTTCTTGTACCAATACCAGGCTGTTGTGATTACTGTAGCCTTATAGTAAAGTTTGAAGTCTGGAAGTGTGATACCTCCTGCTTTTATTCCTTTGGTGAGGATTGTTTTGGCTATTTGTGTTCATTTATGTTTCCATATGAATGTCTGTATTGTCATTTCCAGGTCTGAGAAGAGTCATGTTGGTAATCTAATGGAACATACCTCAAAATAGTAAGCACCATCTATGATAAATCCACAGCTAGCATATTGCTAAATGGACAGAAACTGGAAACATTTCCCCTGAAAACTAGAACAAGATAAGGCTGCCCACTCTCACCTGCCTTGTTCAACATTGTGTTGAAAGTCTTAGATAGAGCAATTAGACAAGAGAAGGAAATCAGGGGTATCCAAATAGAAAAAGAGGAAGTTAAGTTATCCCTCTTTGCTGACAATATGATCCTATACTTCAAAAATCCAAGAGAGTCTGTCAAAAATCTGCTTGCACTGATAAAGGACTTTGGCAAAGTCTCAGGGTGCAAAATAAATCTGCAAAAGATAGTCACATTCTTATACACCAACAACATGTAGGTGGAGAACCAAATAAAAAGCACAGTCTTATTCACAATAGCCACACACAAAAAATGAAATACCTTGGCATCTTCCTAACCAGAGAAGTGAAAGACCTTTACAATGAGAACTACAAAACACTGCTCAAAGAAATCAAAGAAGACACAAACAAACAGAAAAAGATTCCATGCTCATGGATTGGAAGAATCAACATTGTTAAGATGTTCATCCTACCAAAGGTAATATACAGGTTCAACTGACTAACAATTCTAAAACATGTTTCCTGGGTGGATATATGGAGAAATATTATAATATAGAAAACAACCTTATATGTTATACCTTCTGCGAGATCTTGGGCAAGCTGCTTAAATTAATTATAATTAAGTTTTTCAGTCTTTAAGATGGGGATAATTTTAGTGCTTACATTGCAGGGATAATATGAAAATTAGATGGGATAAAATATGTAAAATGTGCTCAAAAATGCTAGTTTAAAAATTACAGTAATTTCATATCTTTGTGGTGTTAATTTAATGTGTACCCACATATTGACAGGCAGCTTCCTCTTACTGTACCTCAAGACTACATACCATGGTATCAGTGAGTCTGTTAATCTCAAAGGCAATGTCAACACCAACAACTGTCACTACCACTACCACATGTTGAATGGGCTTCTTAAGGTTTCAAGAATCAGACAATCAGTGACTCCTAAGGCTCTTGCCCAAGAAAACGTGTCCTCATTGATGTCAACTCCAGTGATCCTAGAAACATCAGAGGCTTTGCAGCCCATGACAATGGCCAAGCCAGTTCCCTAAAGTCCAAGACCACGCAGGGGTATTCTACAAATTCAGAGGATAAATGTCTATTAGGCACTCAAAGCTGATGCTACTGAGTTGATAGGAAAGGAAACAAAGCCATTTGGGCTTTATCTATAATGGATGGAGTGACTGAAAACAGCACAAAAGTACATTCTTACTCTCGTGATGTTAAACACAATTCCAGTCTATAGGCACCTCACGGCTTATGATACAGGCTTTATCCATGGGAGCAGAGCATCGATTTTCCCCACTGTGATTTTATGCACAGCAGTATATTCAGTGAATGTGCTTGGGCCATAAAGATGATAAATCTTCCTTCTTCTGCAAATAAATCTGCTGGTTCTAACATTAATCCAGTTAGAGAGAGAGAGCACTGCTCCACAGAGACACAGAATTACAAGGAGGGACATAAAGGATTTTAGCTCTAAGTCAATACTTGTACCACTGAAAGCAAATTGAATGAAAGAAAGTCAAAGAAATTGAAACTAACTTTTCCTTGAAGCAGAAGTTGCCACGGAGTGCAAGCAAGAGCTGCATTTTCTGCACTCTGGAAGAGGGAACATTAAGATTGAATCTCCTTAAAGAAAAAAAAGAACAAAAAAGATGATTACCAGTTTGGGTGGAGACATGGAATGTAATCATCACAATGTTTATTGATAGGAAAATGTTTATGTAATACATTTGTTGTAATGAAAGTTACCATTATTTTTGAAGTTAATTATCATTTTACCTTGGAATGGAAGCATCAGTTTCAATGCAAATTGACCTTCAGTGCAAAAAGAATTTGGGAATTTATGTCTGTAATATATTGAGGTTCAAAGGTAATAGAGAGCTAAGCCTAAGAGTGACATCAATATTCCTGGTATAAGTCTTGTCTGTTTAAGTAAGCATTCTAACCCAGGAAACTAGCAGAATTTGTACTCAGTATGTGCCTAATGCATGTTGAAAAAATGATTAATACTCTAGTGTTAATACTATAATTAATACTTACTGTGAGATACTATTACTCAACCATTTCCAGAATTTGAGATAAGGCAGTCTGCATTTTAATCCCAGCTCTACTATTAGGGAGCTAAATCAACTGAATGAGAGAATTGATTTGACAAAGTTTTATTTATCCTACATAAAATGAGCATAAAATATCTATAACATGTGTTTGAAACATTAACGTATCCAGTGTAGAAGAAGCAAATACAAATTCTGGAAGAAAAATTATCATAGATGGTGCTTACCCAGTCAACTTAAAGGATTATCACTTGTGTGTTTTGTGTGTGTGTGTGTGTGTGTGTGTGTGTGTGTATGCGTAGTAAAAAGCTCTTAATCATGCATATTTTAAATCTAAGGATATTCCAATATGTTGTATATATTTGCAATTCATAGTTTATATTTTTGGCTAGGTGGACTTAAAGTAATCTTTACAGATATGAATGGGGAATTATTCTTTTTATTTGAGTTCCTTTAGTTAAACACAAAATTGAAAGATTCTGAATCTTAGGCTGCTTATTTCTCATATCTGGTGTGTGAATGAGTTTTAATGCTTTTGTCAACACACAATGAGTTCTGCTGTCTTTATGACTCCTTTAAGGAAGAATCAGACAGCAAGTTAGGAGAGGAATTGGCATCATATCTTACTTCCTTGGTTTCACACTGGTCGCACTTTCTCCAACACTCTCTACAATTCCAGTTTTCTCATGGCCCCAAATTGCAAGAGGTTGTACTTTGTTTTTTCCTCCCAGGATGTGCTTATCAGTACCACAGGGCACAGAGGATATAATCCTCACCTTGTCATAAAATAAAATCCTTCAGAAAATACAATATTTCCAAGTCTAGAAGGCAGAATATATTCTTTAAAGGTTGGGCTATACATTTGACTTGTTATTGATTATGCCCATATAGCATAGCTATTTCAGAAAAAGGACCAACATGCCTAGTTTGTCTGCATCTTTAAAATTTTCCCTGGGCCTCTTTAACATTGCAAATACCACTGAATTATTTTGAGCTGTGTGTTCTGTGGACAGCCCAAACTATAAGGTCTATTTTGATGCCTCTACTCAAATAGAAGGAAGCCCTTCGTAGTAACATATTAATGTGTCTCTCCCCACTTTGCCCTTCACCAGCCAGTAGAAGAACCTAAAACAGAAGACTTTTTATGGCAAGTTTCCTGTCCTGATCGTGGCACACTAGTTCATGACTTGCAGCTAATATCCAAAAGAAAAAATGAGAAGGCCTTTTATTTGAAAATTGTACCTTGGTTCATAGTTTTCTTTCTTTTTCCTCCTTGTAGTTGGTTTCCTTTTTTCCAGCGATTCCAGTACAACATTTTATTTACCTTTCATTCAGTGTAAAGAGATTCCACAGCTGAATGGAGTTGGTGGCAAGTCACACAAGTTCAATCTGCTATGACACCTTTCATTTGGTACATATTTAAAGTACTTACAAGTAACATCTAGAAATCCTCTTTATTTATTTATTTTTCTATTCAGCAGTGAGTAATCCTTGGAGCTCTAGTATGTATTTCCTTTAGTCTTTTCAGATCTTTGGAGGTGGAAGACATTTATCTCTATGTCTTCCTCATCGGTTTGCTCAGGTTTTCAGTCAAAATAGCTGTCCTGGCAAGCTTGTGTCTCTGTAGCTTGTGTTTAGACTGCAGGAAATCTCTGACTAATTATGTGTCCCAGTTGTGGGTTCTTTGAGCAAAATAATTTTTAAGCTTTATTCTCCATAACTAAAATAATCTTACTCCCCATCCCTTTCTGTTTTCCAAATTATTTTATGCTATTCTCGCTCATCTTTTGTACTCTGAATAAACTGTGTGTTCTTTTTTCTATTTTGATGAACTAGTTCAAATCTATACCTTTTAAAAAAAAGAAGTTTTGAGTTTTATTACTAACTGTTTAGTTACTGCAAGAAAGGGTGTTGACTCTGTATATCCAACACAAAGTGAAAAGGCAATAAAATCCCATAACTGCTACTACTGAGGACTTTTAATGACATTACACAGAAAGTGTTCTGGCTAACATCAACAGTAAAAACTATTTTTGGATCTGAGTCTATCAGGAAGTATTCTTTTCCACCAAAGAGTATTTAAAATGATCTACCTATTGCCAATGACCATGAAAACAAAAAGATGCCAAAGAGAAGAGAAAGAAGCAAAATGTTCAGAGGAGAGCAAGAAATGATTTACCACTAGTTAACAAGTGAAGCAGACAGCCAAGTTTCCATAGTATGTATTGGATAGATGTAAATCTGTCTGCAGGTAATAACTGAAATTGAGCAGTTCATAAAATGCTCCACTTTGAAAAAGTGCATATTGAAATCCTGAAACATTATTATGATTAATAATAAACATTTGGAAGCAAGATGTGACATTCAGTGCAGATTGCACTGGTCATGACAGGAAAAAACGTAGTGCAGTTCTTTGAAAATTGAAAGAAAAATCCTGACTTGGACAGAGCACTGCTTTAGCCATAATGTTGAAAGGTGCAGTGAATTCGAGTCTAAGAGTAGGATTTTATAGCTCGTATGTTTGTAGGAAACCACATATATGAATTTTAAAAATGTCAAAATGTGGGTTCAGTTATTAGCAACAGACACTATCTAGTGTATTTGACATTTGAAGTAGATAATTTTTATTTTTTAACATTCCCTCCTCTACCTAAACGTTTGAACTTTCATCTTTTTATTACATTCTGATATAATGTTTTCTGTAAGTTAGTGTTCAGCAACTGAAAAATGAATTTTAATAAAAGTGAAACATCTACAAAATGTTGAATTTAGGCAATTATTAAATTGTCTCATTAATGGATTTTTAAAAATGTGTACTTTAGTTTTAAAACAAAAAACTATTTAAAAAAAATATTGTACCCCCATATCTTTAAAATAAAAATAATGAAAAAGAAGAATAAATATCAATTTTGAAGAAATAATTTAGATTCAAGGAAATAGTTTATGTATGAAGTGAAATTTACACTTAAGAAGCAAGATTATTGTATGCTGTAATTCAGCCTGAAGAATTTCTTTGAATATCTCTTGTAAGTCAAGTTCATTGGCAACAAATCATCTCTGTCTTTAAAAATATGTAAATATCTTTATTTCACCTTCACTTTTGAAAGATAGTTTTGCTGTATTCTTTTTTTTTTTCAGTATTTTTTATTATCATATTGTGGGGTACAGTTAAGGATTGGATGTACAAATATGCTTCGTTCAGACACCCTTGGTGATAAAAGGTGTCTCCCCGTTGAGATTCTAATTTAAAAAAAAAAAAAAAAATTGCAATACTCAATATATACCAATAACAAAAGATGAATACAAGTCACATTTAACTTTGCAATTACAAAAGGTGCTCAGAGTGGTTACTATCAGAGCCCAGACACTTCTGATTATGGCAAGATAAAAATAATACATAGATAACACCTCTTAAAATGCCTATACATTTTATTTGATATCTCTGGTATTTAGGGGTCTGACTGAAGGGAGAAGCTCAAAGAGAAGGAACAAAGCAGTAAAAGAATGTGTGGAGAGGGAGATGTCCCAGAGGGCAAGGAGGTAAGCTCCCAAGGTCATAGGGGAGAACTGGAAAGTGTCCTTTAGATACACTGGTTAGGTCACCAACACCATTAGTGAAGCTGTTTAAATAAAACGACGGAGGCTTGGATAGTCTCGGATTCTATGAAGCAATAATAGAAAGCCGGGGTGTTTACTCATTGGTCGTATCCTAGCAACAGTGTGTTCTCAACAGGGGTAAGTGTTCTAGAATGCGAGACCAAATCATACGAGAACACAGTGTTCTAGAATGTCTGCACGAATTTGTCAGCCAATCACTTCCTTAGAGGTCCTCAGGAGATGGGTGAAAATTACCCTTTTTCCCTTTAAGTTTCCAGGTGGTTGATGACAAGCATTGATTACACTAACAGAACTCGAATGCTTTGCCAGGTTGACTTCCCCGAATTCAAAGTTAGCATGAGGGGGAAGAGGATTAAGAGCAGTGTCCCTGCAGGGAGAACAAGCTGTAAGTTGTACTTCTGTGTCTTTGAAATCAAGCATCACTGAATGTTCTCCGGAACTCACTGTGGGGTTATATGTTCTCCGGAGACTGCATTCCTTTCCCACCTTTGTGGCTCCTCCTCCCCGCCCTTCCTTCTTTAGTCAGTGGCTGATTTGACCCAAGTTCACCCTGAGCAGCTTTTTTTTTTTTTTGAGTTGGAGTCTCACTCCGTTGCCCAGGCTGGAGTGCAGTGGCACGCTCACAGCCACCGCCGCCTCGACCTGCTGGGCTCAGGTGATGCTTCCACCTCAGCCTTCCAAGTAGCCAGAACTACAGGCCCGCACTACCACGCCCGGCTAATTTTTTATTTATTGTTGAGAAGAGGTCCCTCTCCAAGTTGCCCGGGCTGATCTTGAACACACAGGCTCAGGCAATCCACTTAGCCTCAGCCTCCCAAAGTGCTGGGATTACAGGCTGAGCCACTGAGCCTGGCTGCAGCTTTTTTTTTTTCAAATTTTTTTTTTTTTTTTTTTTTGAGTCAGAGTCTTATTCTGTCACCCAGGCAGGAGTGCAGTGGCATGCTCATGGCCACTGCAGCCTCGGCCTGCTGGGCTCAGGCGATCCTTCCACCTCAGCCTTCCAAGTAGCTGGAACCACAGGCATGTGACACTATGCCTGGCTAATTTTTTATTTATTGTAGAGATGAGGTCTCGTCAGGTTGCTCAGGCTGGTCTCGAACCCCTGAGCTCAGGCAATCCTCTTGCCTCCACCTCTCAAAGTGCTACGATTACAGGCTTGAGCCTCTGGGCCTGGCCACCCTGAGCAGCTTTTAATGTTGCACAGAAAGTGGGAAGGGAGAGTCTAATTCAGCCTCTTCCTCCAAGGCTGCCACCCCCCTGTGTGGGCCCCACTCCTGAACCCTGCACACCTCACAGAGAGTACTTGCACACCCCAGTGGATGACATTTGTTCTGTTCCACTGTCTCCCAATAACTGGACAATGAGTTGGCCACTCCAAATCTAGCCCAATCTCAGGTGCCACGACTGGGCGTGTGGGTGGGTCCCCTCAGTGGACAGGAGTCCTGCTTCCTGTGATGCTGCAGCCCTCTGGACCCATTTGTCAGTCCAGCTTCTCCTAGCCAGCCCCTTCAGCCCAGCCCGAAGGCTCCCGTGAAGCAGCTCCCAAGCACGAGCTTGTTCTAAAAAACTCTGAAGTTCTTTCCCCTGTCAGCATCGTAGGGCAAACATTCTGCTCTGTCTCTAGTCCCCTTTCTGCCTAGCCCCAAAGCCTGACACCCCAGTGACTGCCTGAGGACCATGGGAATGTCTAGACCCCACACGTCCACACTGCCGGCTGCCACCCTATTTTCTAATTCACTCACCAGGGAGCGCTCTTCTCAGAGCACTTGCTAGTTTACTGGCATCTCAAGGAAGCAGCCCAGCTCACTTAAAAAACTCAGCACATGAAACAGACATACAGTTGGCACTCAGAAAAAGTCGATGAATTGAAATGTTCAGTCTGTTTTAATATGAAACTGTCTTTATAAAAGAAATCATTTTCAGGCCAGGCACGGTGGCTCAAGCCTGTCATCCCAGCACTGTGGGAGGCTGAGGAGAGAGGATTGCTTGAGTCCAGGGGTTCAAGATCAGCCTGGGCAACTTGGTGAGACCTCGTCTCTACAATAAATCATAAAAATTAGCTGGGTGTGGTGTTGCATGCCTGTAGTTCCAGCTTCTTGGAAGACTGAGATGGAAGAATTGCCTGAGCCCAGCAGGTTGAGGTGGTGGTGACCCTGAGCATGGTACTACACTCCAATCTGAGTGACAGAGTGAGACTCCAACTCAAAATAATAATAATAATAATAATTTTCTTTGCTATGCTAGAAGGCTGAAATGTAATTGTCCCCTGCCTCATAACATGGGACATTAAGCTCCTCCTGGAAGAGGAGCCCATACAGGCCTGGCGCGGTGGCTCACGCCTATACTCCTGGCACCTTGGGAGGCTGAGGTGGGAGGATTGCTTGAGTCCAGGAGTTCAAGATCAGCCTAGGCAACATTTTATCTCTTCAAAAAATCAAAGCCTTAGCAGAATGTGGTGGCACGTGCCTGTAGTCCCAGCTCCTCAGGAGACTGAGGCAGAAGGACTACCTGAGCCCAAAATGTCGAGACTGTGGTGAGCTGTGATGGTGCCACTGCACTCCAGCCTGGGGGAGACGCTAACTGAAAAAAAAAAAGAAAGAAAGGGGAGCCAATACAGAATTTTTCAGCTGCTTTGGGCTAATGGGTCACTGAAGTTGACTGTGAAAGAGCAAGATTTATGTCGGAGAGTGAGTAGGCTGGTGTGGAGGGATAAAGAAGCTCAAGAGAGAGAGGCCTGGTGGCTAGAGGAGGTCACCAGAGGGCTCAGAGGTGGTCCCTGCAAGCTAGGTGCTGTCTTGGGAAGTCATCCAAGGACGGAGGGGCAGGGGATCAAGCTAAGCCCACCGCGAGGGCCTTGCAGATTCCAGGTGTAGGAGAGGACTTGCAGATGCCTCTAGCTCTGCGAGAATCTTCCCTGACTGGGCCGACTCAGCAGATCCTCCTGTGGGTGCTGAGGGTCTTCACCCCTGATGTGGAGTCATCCCTTGGAGCTGTGATCTGGACCTTGAGACCAGGCCGAGTCCACACAATAACACAGTCAGGCCCTCTTAGCCTACAACCATTGACATCCCACCAAGACACCACACAGGAAGAATTCACGCTCTGATCCTGGGGTGCAGTTCACCCTTCTGCGTGTGCAGGTTGGGGCTTCCAGAGGCTCACCCACCTGCCTGCCCGAAGTCACACAGCCAACCGCAGGAGACCTGGGATGGGACTGCAGGTCTTCGATTCTAGGCAAGCTGTAAAGATTGACTTCGTTGCAGGCAACTTCAGGACAGCTTCTGAGGATGCACTGAGACTTTCAGCTCAGGATTGTTCTCATTTGTGTTCTGGAAGAATATGATTCTGGAGAATCAAAGGCAAGGGACCTGCAATTAAATTCTATTTTACACAAGAAATGAAAACACCATTTACAATGTTTCAAGTATCTGTGAAGATATATGAGACAGTAATGCTAATAAGCATAATGGGTGGTCACTGAGAGTCAGATAATTGCTTTAAGCTTGTTACAGGAGACCACTCGCTTAATCCTCATAAGAATGCTGTGAGACCAGTTCTGGAGAGGGAGCCAGGCTATTGTGGGCGTCTTCCTCACAGAGCAACACTTTCAGACATGTGGCTTGTGGCTCAGGATGCCTGGAAATGGTGTTCCTTTTGCACATGGGTAATGAAATATTTCTGCATAAAATCCTTCTCAGATACTGGAGGTCATCAAAAAGTTCTGCAAACAGCCCAGGTTCCATTTCTGACCCTGCCTGGGGTGTTTCCTCCCACTGTGTTCGCCTGAGAACGGTTGTGCCTGTTCCTGCTTGGGACCCAAGAGGGAGCTAAGTTAGGCATAACCATGGGAACTAACAGACGATTCACTCCCATCACTGGGTTGGAGTTTCTCAGGAGTGTCTCACAGAGTGTTGTGGGGTGGGTGGCAGAAGTCCTACTGTGCAGGGACTGTTCTCATGACCCTGGGGCTGGGAAGTGACAGGTGTTGCGGGGAGACCCCTGCCTCCAGTCTGGAGCCGAGGGTTCAGGTCCCAGCCTGTGTGATCTTGGGCAAGTCACTTTCCTCCTGGTCCCTCAGAGCTCCCATATGAAAGTGGAATGCTACTTTACGGCTGCCCTGGATTCTCATAAGAATACAAAGAGTTAGGCTTGTGAAATATACTTTGTAAATAGTATGCAAATATCTGGGTTCCCACCTTACTCTTGAGTCCCATGGAGCAGCTTGTAGGTGGTGGAGTGCAGGAAGTTGGATGAAGCATCTTTTGATTCTTTTCAAGTTTTTTAACTGTCTTACTTGCAACTACAAATGAAAGTAGGCAGAAAGGAATAATGGTCTTCCAGGTACGCATCATGAGTGTCAGTATCTCACATTTGGCCAATCTTGTTTCATCCATCCTTTTTTAAAAATTTGTATCATTTCTATACAAATAATACACCTAAGTGTAACTTTTGAAGAATTGAGACACTGTTAAAAAATTTTCAGACACCAATTAAAGTGATGAGGGAGACTATTCAAAGCTATTGCAGTAGGGATTGACCCTACTACAACAGGGGAGCGAGATCAAGTTCAAGTCCAAATACAACAAAGGCAAGTAGGGCCTCAGAGCACAGGAGCAGAGTTGGGGGGGAGAGTCAGTGGATGGAAAGTGACCAAGAGGAGACATCACGGGTAGGGAACTCTTGCTAAAGGCAGGTGAGGACCTGGTATAAGGAACTTGATCAGATGGCAAGGGTGGTTGGGTGTGGAGGGTGGTAGGATTCTTGCTAAACTAACTTAGCAGGATTCTTGCTAAGACTGCACTGGGCTATGCAGTTTGAAGATAGGAAGGACCAAGGTTGAGGTCTAGTCAAGAGGATTCAAAGGAGCCCTTTTCAGCTTTGTATAAATCATATATATATAAAACATATATACACGCACCATATATATAATATACTGTCTTATGTCTCCCTTTTTTTAAAGCTTAATGTAGACTTTTTGAGATTTATCCACATTATTTTCCGCATCAGTAATTGCCTTTTCTTTCTTTGTAGTATTTCATTGTATGAACATAAGAAAATGTACGATATTGGCTAATATGAATAAAATTACTATGAATAGACCGGGCTTGGTGGCTCAGACTGTAATCTCAGCACTTTGAGAGGCCGAGGAGAGTGGATTGCCTGAGCCTGCAGGTTCAAGACCAGCGTGGGCATCTTGGTGAAACCTTGTCTCTACAATAAATAAAAAATCAGGTGGGCATGGTAGCTCACGCTTGTTGTTCCAGTGACTTGGAAGGTTGAGGGGGAAGGATCACTAGAGGCTAGCAGGTCAACACTGGGGTGGCCATGAGTGTGCCATTGCACTCCAGTCTGGGCAATGGAGTAAGACTCCAACTCAAAAAAACAAAACCAAAAAAACTGCTATGAATAGATGAATAGTTTTGCACAAGTTATTTTGGTGGATATATATTTATGTATTTGCATTTCTCTTAGGCAAGTATCTATTAATAGAGGTGGGATTATTTGGTCATATGTTTAATATGATTTAATTATTTAAATAATAGATATTTAATGCACTTCTCTAAAGTTGTCGTACTATTTTACATACACTTTTCCCACTATAATTGTGAGGTGCATAAAAGCTATGGCTTACAATTTTTACACAGTTTTGCCAAATTTTGATATTGCCAGTGTGTGTGGGGGAGATTGTCTCTCAGCATGCCTGTAATCACCACAATCAGATATTTACATTTCATCCGAAAGTTCCCTCATACTCCTTCCTATCAAACCCATGGTCTCAGGGTTGGGCAGACCAGACCAGGGAACATGTGCATCTTCCTAGGATGCTCGATAGACAGGCAGTGCTCCTCTCTGGATTTCTCATTCATTCTGAGTCTCAGATTACAGGCAAAGCAGAATCTTGCTCTCAGTGGGGACAGGTGGGGGAAGCTTCCCCCACCGCTTTCTCTATTTGTAGAAAAATGCAAATGACAAAATCCATCATTTGAACTATTTTTAAGGGTACAATTCAGTGGCACTGAAGGGGACCAGAACATGCTACCCTGAAATATGTCACTTTGGCATAAGTATTATTTTGAGCTGATGGAAATTGAGAAGGAGCAGACACAGAAAAAGCGCTCTACCCTCCTCTTATCTGTCTAAGAGCAGAGCATAAGTTTCCCATGCCAGGAAGTGGAGAGCAAATCTGAAGATAGCACCAAGATGGGTGTGCCCAAACAAAACCTTGCTCAATAACCCTTATGGACCATTACTTCCCTCCTCCACATAGCTAGCCTCCCACGATTTTTTTTTTTTTTGAGTTGGAGTCTCACTCTTGTCACCGAGACTGGAGTGCAGTGGCATGCTCACGGCCACCACAGTCTCAACCTGCTGGGTTCAGGCGATCCTTCTGCCTCAGCCTTCCAAGTAGTTGGAACTACAGATGCACACCACTACTCTCAGTTAGTTTTTGTGGTTTACTATAGAGACGAGGTCTCACCAATTTGCCTAGGCTGATCTTGAACCTCTGGGTGCAGGCAATCCTCTTGCCTCGGCCTCCCAAAGTGCTGGGATTACAGGCTGAGCCACCGTGCTCAGGCCCTCCCATGATTTACTGCCCCTAGAAATCCAAACCCTTTTTCTTGTGGCTTCTCCACGTATTGATGACCTTTTGTCACAGTGATGCATTAACCCTCAGGTCCAACTGTCTCTTTGTATCTTCATTCCTTTTCTAAGAAGACCCTTGAGAATTAAAAGACACATGAAAATTAAAATAACATCAAATAAAATGTATCAGCCTTTTTCTCCTGTTAATCTGTCTTTTGTCAGTTTAATTCCCAGAGTCTAGCTGTAGAACATGAGGGTAGAGGAAAGGTTTTTCCCCTCCCTTACAGCACTAAGGGCATTCACATTGTTGTGCAACTATCACCAACCATCTCCAGCACTTTCTCATCATCCTAAACCAAAACTCTACACATTAAGCAATAACTCCCCATGCCCCTCTCCCTCCAGCCTCTGGAAACCACCATTCTATTATCTGTCTCCATGAATTTGACTGCTTTAGGCCCCTCATATAAGTGAAAACATGTAGTATTTGTCCTTTTATGACTGGCTCACTTTGAAACCAGTCCAATTTTCCCACAGAACTGATATTTATGGTGTTTTTGAATAAGCAGAAGTTTACCCTCTGAGTCTTAAAACTTGAAACTCACCTTTGTCTAATACGAATTCCTTCCTCAGGAAACCTACCTTCAGTCCTCCCTGATAGTATCAAGGAACTGAAACTCACCAGATCACTGCATTCAGATGAGACCAGATCTCTCATCCATCATGATTACTTCATTACTGTTCCCTAATTCCTGTTTTCTCCCAAGTAGTTACAGTTTTTCCCTGCTATATAAACTCCAGTTTTAGTCAGTAGGGGGGACAGATTTGAAGTTTGTCTCTTGTCTTGCCAGCTGATGTCACCCATAATGTACTAAAGCCTTCTTCCCTGGCAGTAGTCATTGTCTCAATGATTTGCTTTTAGTGTGGCGAACAGCGGGATCTAGGCTGAGCCCCTGGTATATGGTTAACACATTTTGGCTCCCTGACCAGAAACGCATTGCCTGTGACTCAGCTCCTGTGGGCTGGAAGGGTTTTGGAAGCCCTTATAAGCAGCTGCCCTACCTGTCTGTGACCAGAGGCGGGTTTTGGTTTCTCTTTATTTGGCCCTGCCATTGTTGGCTCCAACCATATTCTTGACTGCTGGGAAATCTGCCTTTGAAACCTGACATCTGCATCAGGACAGTGAATGTTTTTTATGAGTACCAGGTAGTGGGATCTGCCCCTGTCAATGTGGCGAATTCTGAAGGAATTTCCATTTGCAGATTGAACAAGTCCAACTGACGGAGAGAGGAAAGCATCTTGACTGTTTCAGTTTAGAACTCTTGGAGTTTATTGGTTGTTGCTGCAGTTGAATTGTGTTTTGGTGATTGCTTGTATATGTGTTGATGTAGTGATGGGAGGTTGGGTTTCAGTCTCAGAGTGCAGCTCGCTTGGGAGCATTCTTCAGTGTTGGTCTGAGCATAGTTGTGAACCTATGGAGTGAGGGAAAGTCTACAGCCATACCACCTTGAGACACCTGATATCATCTGATCTTGGAAGTCAAGCAGAGTCAGGCCTGGTTAGTATACAATGTTTTCCTGTGGTGCTGTTGGGCTCCAGCATTTTTTGGGATCTGGGTGGTTTGGCCTATCCATAGACCTTTGACTTGTAGTGCTATCTTACAATTGGATTCATTTTGATGGCAGTAGGTTTGGTGAAGATCGCCTCCATGGGAGAGACAGAATTTCCCAGTTAGGCTTAAAGTTCTGTTGCCACTGACTCTCTGGGGAGTTGGAAGCCCCCTCCTGTGAGGTACATCCTTGACCTAAACCTGGGACTAGGTTTTTGACTCTGTTGCGGAAAAGAATTCAAGGATGAGTCACAGACAGTAAAGGAAAGTACATCCTTGAGAGAAGGGAATGGAGGTGATCTCCAAGAGGGAGATGCACACTCAAGGATAGGGACTGCTGGCTTTATCTAGTGTGCTCTGGGGTCACTTGTTGGTCAAATCCATTGTCATGTTGGAGTAAGCTGGCTCTGACCAGTTTTGTTACCAAGGAAGTCGCAGGAAGTTGTGTCAATTACATGTCAGTTACAGGTAACAGGGTGGGTTTCTTAACCTTTGGATTGGTAACTTACCACTTTTCACTATGCCTCAGCTAGCTAGCCTGCCCCAATGTTGTTATCAAATGGAAAAGTGGATGGAGTTCTTTGTGTCCAGGCTTTCCTAATTCAGGGCTATGTGGAGATTTTGTTTTTCTTATAAAATGTAAACACTAAAAAGCTCATTTGAAGTGGAAAACAAAAGAGTAAAAGAAGTTTGAAAAGTCAAACTTCCATGGAAATTACTTCACCCAAAATTTTGGTTCACAGCCCTCATTGGGTTGCTCGTTGGGGCAAGCAAAGTTTAACTAACCATGTGAGCATGTTCGTCTGTATTGCTATCTCATGGCTAGTATTCTGAGGTAAAAAGTGATTGGATCTTGTGTGTGTGTGTGTGTGTGTGTGTGTGTGTGTATGTTTAGATGTGTTTATGTGTATGTACATTTATTATGTTATATGTTGTGTCTACAGGGTACCAAATTAGTTTGTAAATAAAAGAGTGTTCATAAATTAGGTAAATAGGTTCAAGTATTTTCAAGTTCATGTGACTTTAGTAATCTTTGGTAACTAAAATTGACTTTAAGATTATTGGTAAAATAAAAATAGAAATATCCTTAGAATTGTCAACATACATTTTGTCTGGGTTTTATATTTGTCTCTGCTAGATAGTTTAAGGTGTTGGGGTCTTGTACAAAAGTTTTGTTATAAGACTGTAAACCCAGCCAAAACAAAATGATCTTTGTTTGTGTGATATTTTGATAGATGAGATGAATTAAATGTTGTTGACTTAATGAAAACAGCTGGATCTTCTGAGTTATTGGCAAAAATTTCCTTGTATTTAACTTTATGGTTCTTATTTCAGTAGCACCTGATATTCATAGCATATAAAAATGGTTTACAAGGAAATAATGGCAAGCTTTGTCTATTATCTCAGTTCTCATAAGTAATCTATATAAGCTGCTAAAAATGAATAAAATTGAAATGGAATAAATACTTGTAAGTATCAAAAAATGGTTATGATATGGAGAAACATGTTTTTAAAAATTTTGGAATGTTCTCATCTATAAAATGGTAATATCTGATAGTTCAAGATTTCTTGCTTCCTAGGGTTTCACTAAAATTTAAGGTTACTAAGAATAAAAATTCTAGATAATATATTTCTGTATATAAAATGTGCCAAATAAGATGTGTTGTCATGGAGAAAGGGAATAATTTTGTCTAATTCAGAAGTTATCTAAAAGTTGATTCAAATTATGGACTTGGAAAGGTTATTTATGAAAACAAGGTAGAAAGGAACCAGGAAGCAGGGAGAGAGATGTGAAGAAAGTTATGGATATGAATTTTTTTTTTTGGTAAGGACGATTATACAGAAAAGAGAACAGTTTTGTATGGGAAAAGATCTTGTATAGTAAATTTTTGTCCTAAAGTAAAAGGAAACAGCACAAAACAGAAAGTCCTACCATGTCATAAATGGTCTGTGTAAGTTGAAATGTGATTCATAAAAGGAAATTTATAAAAAAAAAATTTGTGTGTAATTATGTTGGGTATAATTAAAGAGAAATTATTTATAAAAGTCTTTCTAAAGATTAGCCTTCTAAATTAGAATAAGATTTCCTTAAAATATTGATTTACTCTTAATACCGTTACAAAGGTTTACTTTTGATTTATAATCTGTTTCTTTTTAAAAACTTCTCAGATTCATATTTCAGAAGTTCAACTTTTGTTGTGTCTTGCTGCTTTCAGCTTTTTCTCCTCTTGAGAAGGCTTAAGATGATAACTTATCTCCTTCAACTGTTTCATCAGCTCCTGTAACTTTTTCCTCTGGCTCTAACTTTACTATTATGACCTAACATTGAAGTATTTATCTTGAAGTTCTAGAAAAGTAATGTTTTCCTCCAGCATAACTTGATTCTGTAATCTTGGCTTTTCTTGATGTGTCCAAATTGTTTCATGTATGGTAACTGGAAAACTCTAGTGCTGTTTTCCTGCTCAAGGTATTAGTTTTCTTTTCTTTTCTTTTTTTTTAAGTTTTTTCCCCCCATGTTGATGGGCTCTTCTTCAGGGGCAGGAGGTATTAGTTAGGTCTAGTTCCTTGTTTCCTCTATAATGTAATGTTCACTCATAACCCTGTACACACTCTTCCTGTGTCTAATTAATATAAGTATCCTTTTGACTTCCAGATTATCTAACTGAGCTTCCCATAAGCAGAAGTGATCATATTTCCGAAGGTCTTTCTTTGTCTTTTGGTAGGTGACCTAAGAAACAGATTTTATGTTTTATCATGCCAATTTCTATGTCATTGTTATTAGGTTTTTTTTGATTGCTTGAGAAAACTTAGAGTTAAAGGAATTAAGGTTTTTTATATCCATGTAACATTCTATATTGCTTTTAAAGTCTTTTGATTATTACTTCAGTTTTATAATTTTACAATTACCTGTGATTCTGTTTTGATCACATGCTTGAGCCTTTTAACACCTTTGCTAAATATTCTATTAACTAATACTTGTGCTGTTAAGTTAGAGGGCTTTCACTCGGGTCTGAAAATGGTACCAACTCCTGCTAAATCTTGAACATGGACACCAGTCAAATCCTCATCTTTAGACCCAGGAGAAGGTGACAATCAAAATGGACTGCTCTTGTGAGACCCAACATCAGAAATTAAAGCTATTCAATTCCTCTAGGTCCAGAGTCTGTGGTGGAAAGGACAGGCCTGTAACACCTTAAGGATCAATTTTGAGGGATAAAATTAGTTGAGACTCTCCAAATCAAGGATGGGCACATAGATGTTTAAACAGCCGACACATTGAGGAACTTTGCCTTTCTAAATTTTTTTTAACTCAAATAGGTTTAACGAAATTCTTATGTTTTTGTATGGTTAATTGCTACAAGTTAGTATCTGAGATTAGAATTCCATTCTATAAACTTACTTTTTGGCTTTTGGTTTTTGCCTCTTATGTTGCTTAAAGGGTTTTAAGGGTTAACAAGTGCTTGTCCACCTCCATTTCTGTCTGGTCTAGACTTTTGACTCTAAGTCCCTAGGCCATAGGGGTTCCACTGAAGGACAGGATGGACCTGGGACAGAGAGTCACAGCATCCCTGCAATGATGTGGTATAAAATAAAGGTTTAGCCATCGATGCTGCCTCTGTGATATCTTGACTACAAAGGTAGAATGGAAACTAAAAGTAAAACTTAAGCCCCTCATCAACTGAATAAACTCATTTGTGGCCAAGAAGACTTCAGAAAAATTTTTAAAACACTGTTCTTTGCCATGACAGAATGGTATGTCAGACATGTCTTGTTATACTCCCTTTCTTCGGGGGGAGGGGGCGGTCTAGATGCAACAACTGACCAGAACTTACAGGCTGGGTTGAGGCTTACCCCACCAGGACTGTGAAAGCTACTGAAGTAAAGCCTCCAATGAGAGAAATAGTTTCTAAGTATGGACTCCTATGAACTCTCCAAAGTGACAATGGAGCCACTTTTTTTTTTAAAAAATAAATTTTTTGGAATCACTTTTGTAGCCCAAGTCACACAGAGAGTAGCATGGCTATGGATTATGGATTGGAAACTGTGTTATATCCCTGTCTTCTGGAAAGACCAAAATACATTAAATAAGTCTCTTTCTAAAATTGCCAAGAAGCAAATCTTACCTAGGAAAATGTCTTGCCCCTGAGGATATGGGTTGCCCCCAGAATTGGGCTGACTCTTAGCCCCTTCAAAATGTTACAGGAGACCATTTTCCTGGACTCCCTGTCACTTGAGGATTTAGTTAACTCTCCTGAAACAGAGGCTAGATCACATGTAAAACAATTAGGAAACATATTAGCTAGTCTCTCAGAATTTGTTTCCACCAGGCTCCAGTTCTCTATAAATGTATCTCTTCACTCTTTGAAACTGGTAGACCAAGTCCTCCTGAAGACCTGGAAATTTCCCCAAGGATTAAGTCAAGTTAGCCAGTGTTAAGCCATGAATTCACCATACTTGGGTAAAACCAGTCTCTTTGAGATTCCTCTAGGGGAAACAGTCGTGGTCTTGTTAACCCTGGATAATATTCAAAGTCCAACTAAACATCCTAGATAATAAATCATAAAGGGAACATGCACTCCTCACGATTGTTCTCTTGGATTCCCCAAGGTACCTGCCTATTCTCTGGTATTTTAAATTTGGGGTTATCAATGTTATTAATCATCTTAGTCAATGTGACTTAAAATGTATGTTGTTCTAAAACCAAAATAACTTTTTTACTTGGATCATGGTACCCCAACAAGCCAAATGAAAACCAGGTACTCATGAGTACTTCCAATTACAGATGCAGTGTTTTCACTTCTATCATTATCCCATGATGCCCCTCCTCAGCATGGAACAACCCAGCAGATTCATGACTAGATTTCCCATGATTGAGGAACTGATCAATAGAAGTGGGATACTGAAAGTGGTCCAACTTCCCTTGTAGAATTGATGTTTACTATTGTTTGAATAGACATAGAAATTTACCCTCCTCAACTTAAACCCTGAAACTTACATTTGTCTTATCTGAGTTCCTTCCTCAGGAAACCAACCCTCAAGCCTCCCAGATGGTATCAAGGAACTGAAACTCACTGGATCACTGCATCCAGGCAATGACCCTCCAGACCCCTTATCCATAATGATTGCTTCCTTAGTCCTCCATAATCCCTTTTTTTCCACAAGTAGTTACATTCTTACCCTGCTATATAATCTCCCAATTTTAGTCAGTTGGGGGGACAGATTTGAGGTTTGTCACCCATCTTGCCTGCTGAAATCACCCATGTTATGTACGAAAGCTGTTTTCCCTGGCAATACTTGTTATCTAAATGATTAGCTTTTGGTTCAGTGAGCAACAGGACCTCTGAACCCCTGGTGTTTTGGTAACAGCTTTGCTCAGCATAAGGTGCATTCCTGTTGTAGCATGTGTCAGAATTTCTTTCTTTTTAAGGCTGCGTGATATTGTGATACAACAAATATATATTTGTGATTTTTTTTGCCCCCAGTTCCTGGCACCGAGCTCCTAAAACCCTTGCTATTTTCTGAGAGATAGGGGTGATAGAATATAATTTGTTCTGGTATTTGGTCTTTGTCCCTGGTTCCTGATGTAAGAACGTCTAAGATCCTAGGGTGATAAGTGTCTTTTTACATGCTAATGAGATGACAGGTGCCTGGAAATCCCTGGATAGCTTTAGGATGTGGGCTGGTCTCCAGAAAGACCAAGGCATGGCTAAAGGATTGACCTTTCAGCCTCAATCCCCAACCTCCAGAGATAGCAGAGGGGCTGGAAATGGATTCAGTCACCAAGGACCAATGATTTAACCAATTATGCCTATGTAATAGAACCTTGACAAAAACTCTAAACAATGGGGTTCAGTGAACTTCTGAGTTGGTGAACATGTTGGGTTGCTGAGAGTGTGGTACATTCAGAGAGAGCATGAAAGCTCTGTGCTCCTTCCCTCATACCTTGCCCTCTGCAACTCTTCCATTTACCTGTTCCTGAGTTGTATCTTTTATGGTAAACTGATAGTTTATTACATAGGTAAAGTGCCTTCCTGAGTTTTGTGAGTTCTTCTAGCATGTTATTGCACCAGATGAGGGGCTTATGGGAATCCTTGATTTATATAGTTGGTTGGTCATGAGTAGGAGAGACCCAAGACTTGGGATTTGTGTCTGAAGTGGGAGCAGCCTTGTGGAACTGAGCCCTTAACCTGTGGGATCTGAGGCTAACTCCAGTGGAAGTGTCAGAATTAAATTGAGTCAATGCATACCCACTTGGTGTCTGGAGAGTTGAAGAATCAGTTGTTGGTGTGGAAAAAAGCACACACATTTGCTTTAAGAAATGATGTGAATAGAAACAGATTATATCAGTAAACTGAATAATATTCCATTGTATGTATATACCATAATTTACTCATCCATTTATCTGTCAATGGACTCGGGTTATTTCCACTTTTTGGCTATTGTGACTAATGCTGTTGTAGCATGTGTACAAATATCTGTCCAAGTCTTTTCAATTCTTTTAAGTATATATCCATGGAATTTCTGGGTCAAATGATAATTTTGGGTTTAGTTTTTAGAGAAACTGTCATACTGTTTTCCATGATGGCTGTACTATTTTGCATTTGTACCAGTAATGCACGAGGATTCTATACTGTCATATCTTCACCAATACTTGTTATTTTTTGTTTGTTTGTTTCTATTATAATAGGCTTTTTTTTTTTTTTGAGTTGGAGTCTCACTCTGTTGCCTGGGCTGGAGTGCAGTGGCACATTCATGGCCAACCCACCGTCGATCTGCTGGGCTCTGGCAATCCTTCTGCCTCAGCCTTCCAAGTAGCTGGAACTATAGGCACGTGCTACCGCACCCGGCTACTTTTTGATTTATTATAGAGACGAGGTCTCACCAAGTTGCCCCAGCTGGTCTTGAGCCCTCAGGCTCAGGCAATCCACTCACCTCGGCCTCCCAAAGTGCTGGGATTACAGGCTGAGCCACCGAGCCCGGCCCACTGTTCAGATTTTTTTAAAAATCTCATTGTTCTTATCGTTGGTTCCTCTGGTCTGTTTCTTTTGCTCTGTAATTTCTCCAGGTTGATTTTAGGGAAGGAGGCATTAAGGCAGCAACTGTTTCCATCTCAACTCGACTTGCCTTCCAGTGGAATGCGTATTTTTACCTTGTAGATGGTCCAGGACATTGTGCCAATTTCTGATGTCATATGCTGCCAATTTCTGAATTTATTTAATCAAAATCCCCACTTACATTTTTGTATTTTCCTGTGATTGACCTGAAATCCAACTAATCTTGATCGGCATTTCAGTTTCAATCAGGAAGGAAATTTGTTAATTGTGTGACTAAAACACTGTGGTGATCTAATAATGGAGTAATAATGCCAGCTTAATTTTTCCTGCTCCTTGTGCCTACTTTTCAAATATAAAGTCTGGAGGCAGTGAATAATTACATACCAGCAGATGTTTCAGTGGTTTAAAAATTTGTTATTTTCTAATTCTAGGTATCTGGTGAATGCAGTGGGCATTTTAATTCATATGCAATGCAAAAGCCAAGTATTTACAAAAATTAAATATGATATTAAAGTCATGGCTGTTTCAGCCTATAATTACTGACTATGATAGTACTGGCAATCGCCCTCCTGCTAAACTCCTATGTTTACTCAGTTACCCTTGACATTGCTGTAAAGACCATGAGGTGAAAAGAGCTCGCTCAAGATTTGAAAAGTCAGACAGACCCGGGTTCGAGTCCAGGCTCTGGCACTTACTAGGTAGATCAAGGTTGGTGGCCTTTCTGATCCTTGGTTTCCTTAGGTATAAATAAAAAAATTTCTGTCTCATAAGATTTTCAGAAAGATATTTGCTGTTGTTTTTTGTTTGACTGACGCAGACGTCATTTTAGGTCTTCAAACTTACCATTTCAAACTCTATACCGCCAAGGACTTGGATGTCTTCCCTCACCCAGCTTACCTCCTAACCTACAAAGCTGAACAGATCCTTCCAAATGGAAATAGGGGCATTTATTCATAAAAGTATGACCCTGATGGGGAAAAGTTGTTGGACTCTGAACATGGATAAGCTCAGCTTCAGCAGAAGTCCCTAAAAAGAGAGAGGGTGTCCCTAGCCCAACAGGAAGGGCACAGAGTGACTGTGACCTAAATGTTAACACAAGAGAGAGTGGCGTGTATTTAGCCAAAGGAGGAGCTTGGCAGAAAGGCTTAGAATGGGGAGGACCACTCAAGGGGGAGCACTCTGACTTGCGCGTTCCACCAGCTGGCCTGTCCTACGGTGAAGGTGAGCCGCTGCTGTTCTTCCAGCACTGCTTCGTCTCCTTCCCAGGCTCTGAATTCCCTCTCCCCCCACCCCACCATTTGGCTTTTTGCGCAGTGCTCTTCTGTAGTATTAAGTAGTCTTGCAGGGTCCACATTCATAGCCTCCTGACCAGAAATGCATAAGATGATTCACTGGGGACAAATACTAGACTTCCATTTGTATTTATCTTTTGTCTTGTGCTAACATTCTATTTTTGGGCTTGTTAGTGTATGATGTGGCAGTGTGCTCATATTCAATACTTATACAAGTTATCTTTTTTTTATTTTAAGAGACAAGGTCTCATACTGTCACACAAGCTGCAGTGCAGTAGTGTGGTCATAGAGCACTGCAGCCTCGAAGTCCTGTGGTAAATGATCCTCCTGCCTCAGCCTCCCGAGTGGCTGGGATTACAGACATGGGCCACCACACCAGGCTAATTTATTTGTTTTTTTTTGCTGTTGTTGTTTGCTTTTTTGTTTGTTTTGAGTCGGAGTCTCACTCTGTCGTCCAGACTGGAGTGCAGTGGCACGCTCCCAGTCACCGCAGCCTTGACCTGCTGGGCTCCGGCGATTCTTCCGCCTTAGCCTTCCGAGTTGCCGGAATTATAGGCACGCGCTACTACGCCCGGCTGATTTTTTGATTTATTGTAGAGATGAGATCTCGCCAAGTTGCCCAGGCGGGTCTCAAACCCACGGGCTCAGGCAATCCACTCACCTCAGCCTCCCAAGGTGCGGGATTACAGGCTGAGCCACCGAGCCCGGCTATTTGTTTTTTAATTATTATTTTTTTGAAATGGAGTCTCACTCTGTTGCCCAGGCTGGGGTGCAGTGACATACTCATGGCCACCCCAGCATCAACCCACTGGGCTCCGGTGATCCTTCCACCTCAGCCTTCCAAGTAGCCGGAACTACAGGTGCGCTACCATGCCCGGCTAATTTTTTTTTTTTTTATTGTAGAGATGAGGTCTTGCCAAGTTGCCCGGGCTGATCTTGAACCCCGGGCTCAGACAATACATTCGCTTCAGTTTCCCAAAGTGCTGGGATTACAGGCTTAGACACAGAGCACGGCTGCTAATTTATTTTATTTTATTTTATTTTATTTTATTTTATTTTAATAGCGACATTTCTCACTATGTTGCCATAGCTGGCCTCAAACTCCTGGTCTCAAGAAATCTTCCTGTCTTGGCTGCCCTAGTAATCCCAGTGCGAGGATTACAGGTGTGAGCCACCAAGCCTGGCCCAATACTTATAAAGTTTGTAAAAGGTAAATGTACATTTATCAATGATGATACTGTATTTTATGAATGGACTATATATAAAAATATTGGGAGATCACTGCTCTAAACTATCTGATCCCTGTGGTCATTTTGAGTTGCAAATTAATTCTCTGAAACTCTTTCTCATCCTCCCAACCAGTTTCTTGTGAGCTGGAGTGTCAGCAGTTGGATTCCCTGAGTGATCAACAAAGTGGAACTTCTGGGTGTGTGAACCTGAGAACTAGCCTCTTGACTTTCATGATTCCCTTTCCACCCATACATAGCCTCACAGGCCAACCTGACTTGCTGAGTGACTTTATTTTATTTTTAGTTCAAGTCTCACTCTGTCTCCCAGGATGGAGTGCAGTGGCACGATCATGGCTTATTGCAGCCTTGACCCACAAGCTGGTCTTGAATTTCTAGGCTCAAGGAATCCTCCTGCCTCGGCCTCCCAAAGTGCTGGGATTATAAGCATGAGCTACTGCGCCCAACCAGCGTGATTTTTTAAAATATGTAGGGCTCCTTTATTTCTGCTCTCTGCTACTAGCTCTGATGGAAATTATACCTAGCTTAGCCACTTCTTGATTGATCCTTTATTATAAAGGGAAGAAAATATACTTGAAAATGCATTCTAGTCTCTCACTCCTTTGCAAGTCAACCTCTCTGAGCCTGAGCTTCTGAAGCTTTCAAGTGATAGAACAATAGCTGTCTTGTTTGCCTCCCGGGGTGGTTGCAAAGAATAAATGAGAGATC
Source organism: Tarsius wallacei (assembly GCA_963574415.1). Lineage (NCBI taxonomy): Eukaryota > Metazoa > Chordata > Mammalia > Primates > Tarsiidae > Tarsius > Tarsius wallacei. The sequence goes on along the minus strand of CAUYQG010170665.1, from coordinate 19,309 downwards.
ATGTTCTATCATACTGAAACTGCAGAATACCAAAGATAAAGGGAAGACATTAAAAGTGGTGAGAGAAGAGACAATTGCTTTAAAAGGAATGACAGTTTTCACGAACAGATTTTTCTTCCGTTTCCCCCTTCTCCTCCTCCCTTCTTCCCCTTCCTACTTTCCTCCTAGCTCCTTCCCCTCCTTCCCCGCATCTCCCTCCTTTTCCTCTGACAGTTCCTTCCTTCTTTCGTAGATGGTGGGAAAGTTTAGAATTCACTATCCTTACTGTTTAGAATACCCCCAGTTTTATTGGCCACACCCAGAGCCTCAGAGTCAGGGCCAGTTCAAGTGCCTCTCCCTCTCTCCATCAGGCCAGTTGAGGGTAGAATCTTGGCCACATCAATGTCATGGAGCATCTTCAGAGCTGGTTTGACCTGATGATTGTTGGTCTTGGCATCCATGGCGAACGCCAGTGCTCTGTTGTTTCTCATCTTCATGGCTGATGAGGTCAGGAGAAATTTGATGGTGGCATAGGGTTCAAGTTGATTATTTGGGGCATGTCCTTCTGAGGATACTTGGATTTCCTTCAGAGCTGCAGTGTCTTGGGTTGCCAGACTGTGGGTGATGTGTGGGATAGCTATTCTTTTTTGTGTGTGACTGAATACCTTTTCTGTACTGTCTTCTTGGCTTTCAAAGCCTTTGTTTTGACTTTATTTTTGAGAGGTTTCAGATTTTGCTTCCAGAATTATTTGTAAAAAAGGCAATAACTAACTTCTTAATAGCAACAGTGGAAGACAGGAGACAATGTGCATATACCTCACTGCATATACCTGATAACCTAGAGTTTTCTATGCAGAAAAACTATTTTACAAGCACAAGGGTAAAATAAAGACATTTTAAGAGAGAGTTTGTTATAAATACACTCTTACTAAAGGAAATTCTAAAGACAGAAGGATCATTTTAGATGGAAGATCTGAAATGTGAAAAGTGAGATCTAAAGTCTGGATTCATTTGAGATTCAATTTTTTCCTTTAAGACTGCTTCATGGAATATTCTTGGTTTTGGGGATGATAGTAGCCATTGATATCCATTGCCTATATTATCAGCCTATCAGGCACCATGAAATGGTGTTAGTCTAATTTTATTAGCTTAGAATACTGCTGAAAAAATAATCTTATCCTCATCAACTCTTGGGTTATCCAGAAATACAGTTTGTATAGGAAAGGCAGAGCAGAAGTCAAGTGCACTGTAATACTTCAGCAACAGTCAGCTTAAAATATTAAAAGTTTGCTTATAGTATAACTATTAAGTGCATAGGTACACATTTTAAAGTATGCAATATCAAGGTAGATAAAATGATACAATTTTACTGAAAAACATTAAATAAAACCTAAGTAAATGGGAAGATATGTCATTGATACAAAATATTCTAAGTCATGCAGTTGTTATATGACTTCCAAACCAACCTACACATTCAACTCTATGCTATTAAAAGCCTTAACAAATTTTGTGTGTGTAGAATTTGACAAGTTGATTCCAAAATGCATATGGAAGAGTAATCGACCAAGTACAGCCAAAATGCTGCATCAGGTGGGGTACCCTACCAGGGAACAATACTAAGTAAAAAGTTATAATAACAGAGACAGCATGGTTTGGGGGCAGGAATATCAAAATAAGCCAGTGGAACAAAGCAATGATCAGAAATAGACCAGGGGTACACAGAAACTTGATTTATGACAAAATAAAACAGGCAGTTTAGGCTAGTGGGGGAAATGTACTTTTTATGAATAGCATTCAGATAAAAAGAGCCCCATGAAAAAAAATTAAAATAAGATCCTTTCTCATGCCATTTACAAAAATCAATTCTAGGCAGGTTAAAGTCCTAGCTATGAAAAACAAAATTATAGCCGGGCTCAGTGGCTCAGCCTGTAATCCCGTGCTTTGGGAGCCTGAGGTGAGTGGATTGTCTGAACCCATGGGTTCGAGATCTGCCTGGACAACTTGGCGAGACCCCATCTCTACAATAAATTTTTAAAAAATTAGCCAGGCGTGGTAGCACGCGCCTGTAGTTCCAGCTACTTGGAAGGCTACTGGGCGACAGAGTGAGACTCCAACTCAAAAAAAAAAAAGAAAAAAAATTATAAAACTTTAAGAAGATAATGTGGTATTTATCTTTATGACCTCAGGTTATAAAGTTCTTAAGAAACAAAGAAATACAAATTATAAAGGTAAAGATGGATATATTTGACAACATTAAAATTCAGGATGTTTGTTCATTAAAGAGACACGGGGGTCGGACTCGGTGGCTCAGTCTGTAGTCTCAGCATTCTGGGAAGTTGAGGCAAGTGGATTGCCTGAGCCCGCGGGTTCGAGACCAGCCTGGGCAACTTGGTGAAACCTCGTCTCTACAATAAATCAAAAATTAGCCAGGCATGGTAGTATGTGCCTGTTAGTTCTGGCTACTTGGAAGGCTGAGGCAGATGGATAGTCGGAGCTTAGCGGGTGAAGCCTGCGGTGGCTGTAGGCGTGCTACTGCCCTCCAGCCTAGACAATGGAGTGAAACTCCAACTCAAAAAAAAAAGACGAGACATGGGGAGAATCTATTAATCTGTCCATCTGTCCAGTGCTGGTAAGAATACAAATTGGCAAAAGTCCTCTGGAAAACAATTTGCCATTACCTAGTCAAGTTGAAGGTGTCCATACCTTAGTACTGAGCAGTTCCATTCTCAACATAGATTCTAGAAAAAGTCTTACCAAGAGTGCTCTAACAGCATTGTTCCCAGTGACATAAAATTGGAAACCACCTAAATGTTCACTGGCAGAGAAGGGATAAATAAATATGTATAGCTGCATATTTATGTAATAATAGGTATATTTACATAATGAAAGGCTACAAAACAGGGAAACCAAGTGATATGTGCATCAAGAAGGATGAACCAAGAATATATAGTTAAGCCAAAAAAAAAAATGCAGTAAGAAGAGTCTATATCATTTTACTTGCATCAAGTTCAAAGTGACACCTTCAGGGGTACAAACATGGTGAAACTATGAATGTAGCAAGGCGATGTCAACACACAATTCATGATAGAGCCATATAGCTGGCTGCAAATGTTTTGGCTCTTGAGCTGGGCTGTGGGTATGTGGGTATTTGCCGCACGAGTAGTATTTATACCCTATGCATTAGTTACAAATATTCTTCTATATCTACTTTATATCTACGAATATCTTCTATATCTACTCAAAAACATTAGTCAAACACTGAGTTTACAAGAGAAGATGGTTGTTCCATCTTCTTGGGCAGAAATGCCTGCGCTGTGTAACTGTTTTTGTGCTTGTACAGTAATTTCCTCTTATCTGAGATTTTGCTTTCTGTGGTTTCAGTTACCCATGGTCAACTGAGGCTTGAAAATTTTCAATGGAAAATTCCAGAAATAAAGAATTCATCAATTTTAAACTGTACACTGTTCTGTATAGCTTGATGAACTCTTGTGCCATCCTATCTGCCCAGGAAGTAACTCCTCCTAGGGTTTGTATGCTGTGTATGCTCCCATGTGTAACAATTAGTAGCCATCTTGGTGATCAGAGGTACTGTCCTGGTATTGCAGGTCTTGTGTTCAAGTAACCCTTATTTTACTTAATAATGAGCCCAAAGTATAAGCGTAGTGAGGCTGACATGCTGTCATAATTTTTCTATTTTGATATTGTTGTTAATCTCTTACTGTGCCTCAGTTGATGAGTATGTATAAGAAAAAACAGTATATATAAGGTTCCAGTGCTATTCACAGTTTCAGGCATCCCCTGGAGATCTTGGAACATATCTTCCATAGGTCATGGGGGACTACTATAATTGTTAACCGGGATCTACTATGTGCAACCCTGGTTTCTGTATACGAGACAGTTGGAGTGAGGATGTGATGGTGCCAAGGGCCACCACAGGAGGGAGGCAGAAAGCAGGTTCCTTGGGAGGTTGCCCTACACTTCCCCATGGCAACATCAGAAGGAAGGTACTGTCTGTGTCCTTCTAGAGCCTGTCTAGACTTTTTTGTCTAGAGCAGGTTAGCCAGGCCAATGCCAGGACCTACTGGGCCCTGAGAGATGCCTACCCTGACACATCACCTGATACCAAGCTTCGTGAATAGGAGATAAGAATGAAATACAGAAAGTCAATGCACCGTGGTTCTGTCTTACCTATGGTTGTCAAGGTTACCAGAACCTCATGTTTCTTAGTAACCACTCCTCCCAAAATAGCCTCCATCGTGGCCAGCCAGAGAATTGCATCCTATATCACAAGCATTTTTTTTACACTGTTTTTGAAGGGAAGGGAAAAGAGGCTTCTTTACATTCAATAAGGTTATACAAAACATGCACAACCTTTTCCTCATCTGAGCTTTACCTCAGCTAGGAGAAGGATTATAATCTCCATTTTATAGATGAGAAAACAGGCTCAAGGAGGATAAGTGTCTTGCCAAAGTCGTATGACTAGGAGGTATCAGAACTGTAAGGAACACCGGCTTTTCTGAGGCAGCAGGTCAGAACTCTTCCTGCACTGGGACACTGCCTCTCATCGCTAAAGTTCAGTTCTAGCCAGGAGAGGGTGTGCTGGCTCCACAGCCATCTGGACTGTTTGAGTATGTTGGGCTCGGGGTCTCCACCTTGGTAGTGGATACTGCCACTGCCCTCCACCCTCTTCCTTACCTGCAGAACCCCAATTCTTTTTAGGTGGGAGAAGCTGTATGCTTCTTGGGACCTTCCCTCGCCCCCAGGGAGTGAAGGTTGCTTAGTTGTAATGATAATTATATTCCTTTTGCCAATGGTTATTTAAATATGGATGTGTGGGCCAGCACAGTGGCTCACACTTGTAATCCCAGCACTTTGGGAGGCAGAGGCAAGAGGATTGCCTGAACCCAGGGGTTCGAGACCAGCATGGGTAACTTGGTGAGATCTCGTCTCTGCAATAAATAAAAAAATTAACTGTACATGGTGATGCATGCCTGTGTTTCCAGCTACTTAGAAGGCTGAGGCAGAAAGATCACCTGAGCCCAACAGGTCGAGGCTGCAGTGACTGTGAGCATGCCACTGCACTCTAGCCTGGGTGACAGAGTGAGACTCTAACTCAAAATAATAACAAAAAAGGATGCATGACCCAGTTCCAGCCAATGGAGATGAGAGTAAATCTTTGGAGGGTGTGGTGCCCGTGGGGGTTGGGGGCAGTGGTTAGTTCTGGGAATGGCATTTCTCTCTAAGAAAAGAACTTACCAGAAGGAAATGTCCCTCCCCTGATTGGTATCCCCTTGTGTGTGATATCACCTATTTGATGGTATCACCTATTGATAGCTAAGTGGAAGGATAGAAAACCCTTGTCCCATCTCTGAGAGGTTACATCCCCATCAAAACCAGGCCTCCCCCATCGGGCAGCATCTGAGTGGGACCCCTTGGACTGTGCCTGTAACCTTCTGCTGTGTGGTAGAGCTCTGTCTGCATATGTCTGCTCTTTCTGGGCTGTGAGCTCCCTTCTCACCCCCCCACAGTCTTTATGTGGTAGAGGATGTGGTGGGGAAGTCATCGAGAGTAGGACTATTCTATAAACTCCTACTGGTCCCTAGTAGGAGATATTTGTACCCCCATTTTTGAGAGACTCTGATGACTCTAGAAGATCCATAGCTTCTGGCCTCACGGTCAAAGAACAAGTATCATCCCACTCAACTTCTTCAGAAGGCAAGCTTATTTTGAAAACTCTTTTGACTGAAAACCCTTCACAGTGGGTTTGCTCATTGTGACATGGTCATTATGACAATTTGAAGGAAGTTTTGTTAATGTGAGGACAACTCTTGCTCTTAGAAAGTAGTGTCAGCCATTGCTTTGCTGAGCCATGTGGCTCTTTGAGCTATGGCCACCATGTTTTCTTAAGTTTTGACTTCCTCCCCTACTTGGGGAGGTGAATCTCCTCTTTCTCTCTGATTTACTTTCTAAATAAGCTATATTTTCCAATAATAATAAAAAAGAGGGTTACTTCATTCTCTCATTTCACTTTCCTATGTGCCAGGTTGCTGACAGTCTGATGTGTGCTAAGTACTGGGTCTGGAGGAAAGTTCACTTTGGTGGACTCCCACTCACAGAGCTTACAGTTTCACAGAGCTGATGCACAAACATGGGAGCGCTGAGTGGCAGAGCACCCAGTACCATGGGCAGGCCCCCACACTGTGCTACAGGAGAGGAGTGGTGGCTTGGGGTCGTGGGGCCAGAGCGTAAAGAGGACTAAGAGATGCTGACCGGCCAGTGGAGTTGCAAGGAAGTGAGAGTGGAGGAGGCAAAGAGCAGGTGAGCCCAAGGATCTCTCCACAGTCCCACTTGGAAGTTTGTGTTGGAAGGGGTGAGAAAACTACAGTGAACATGGCTCCCATGAGCCCCGTGAGCCAGGTGTGCCCAGTGCAAACAGAACAGAGAGTCACTGTGATGTCCATACCCTTGTTCCTCTCCATTGCCCACTTCCCCCTGCGTGAGCTGCGTCTGCAGACATCTACACGGGTTAGGCATTGACTGGATGCGGGGCACGAAGGAGGAAGGACCGCGGGGGGCTTCCCTGCCTCTGGTGCTTCAGGATCTGGGAGGGCGCTTTGGTGAGCAGGGATGAGGGAGTCAGGCAAAGTCAGCTCTGTGCAGGGAGGTGACAGGCTTGGTCTCAGATGTGCCAACTCTGACATGCTGGTGGGACATGTTGGGGTCCCATGTTGGGGGCAGATGTCCAGCAAACAGTTGGAGGCATGGTAGGGGATTTCTTCATGTGGTGGTAAGGGATGAAATAACTCTCAGTTATACAGTGGATACAGAGAGAGAAGCTGAGAGCAGGAAGATGCTGCCTTCAGAGATGAGAGAAGCATCCCAAGGGCGAGGATGGAGGGTGACAGAGATGTCATTTAGGAAGAGTACAAGGAACCAGGAGAGGAGACATTCAGAGGGAGGTGATAACATGGACAGTAGGGACATGAAAGTAACTTTCCTACAATAATGGTATGGGGACACCCTGTTGCTGCAAATCATGGATGGAACCCCTTCTGTAAATAAATCACTATGTGGTTAGTGTCCTCCAGTCAAAGACCACCATGTGAGTAACACTCAGTCCATTGCTCATTATGAGAATACACACTGTGCAGAGCCCTGGGATGTCTTGGCAGCACGGGATACGAAAGGCCTGCTCGCCTGGACTTGTGTGAGGGGATTTGGAGGCAGTTTGAAGGAAGTAGCACTTTCCTCCTCTGGATTGGATGCTCTCTGAAAGCAGGATTGGAATCTTAAATATTATCCGGAAGGAAAGAGGTCGGGAACAAGGCTAGAGCCGTCATTGATGAATAACCTGCAGTTTTTGTATTAGCCAGGTCAGGGAATGTTTCAAATAGCAGGAGGGACCCCAGGACTCATGAGGGAAGAAAGCAGGAAAGAATGACTGGGGTGGCAGGGAGGGACTGGAGGATGGCCTCTCTAAGCAAAAAGGGGACTGGCTTGGGAGGAGCAGAGATGTTGGGACAATCCTATGACCCATATAGCCCAAGAGGTCCCAGTTTGGGCTCTTTGATGGAAAAATTCAACTGTCAAGTTTACTGGCATTTAACTCAGGAGTGCATATGGCTGCAGTTGCTTGTTTTTCTAGGTGTTTTTTTTTTTTTTTGCTTGATTTTGTTGCTTGATTCCTAAGCATGCACCAGAGTTAACGAAGCAATTCTATTATGAAAACACTTAGAAATTTAGAAGACAATGTACTCACGTTTGAATGAGATAATTAGATATTGGGGAAAAATTTTTGTAAGAAAGTTCCATATAAACCTCAAGGTTATTTTTGGAACCACATTCCCCCCAAAAAACAGGATCACTCAGAGCTCAGCAACCAGCTACTTTGTGCGTTTTGGTAAAAAAGCAAAAGCATTTCTATTTCTAGTGGAATGCTTTATGGAACACTTCAAAATATAGATCTTAAACTCCATTTCTGGTTTAACGTTTACTGAGAAGGTTAGATTCATTTTTTACTTTTGAAGAAGCTTGTGTGATGCTGCTGAAAGCCATGAGGACTTGCTTTGGCAGAACTGACACCTGCTAAGATGCTGGGCGCCATTCTATTCTTTGCTGAGAGTCATCAAACATGTTTTAAATTATATTTTTGTAGATGGAGAAATGGAGGTTTTAGGAGATGGAGAGAATGTGGAAGGGACTGGTGTGGGGGACTCTCAGCTGGGCAGGGTCTGGAGAGAACCCCAGGAAATCTTGTGGCATTATCTGTGCTCCCAGTTCTATTTCCTGCTGGCAGTCAGACACACAGCGACCTTGACCTTGTCATTGACCCATGTTTGTATGGCTCAGTAATTTACAAGGCTGGTTCATTCATTGGCATTACTTCACCAGTTTCAGATCACCCTCAGAAACAGGTGCAAATAGTTTCTTTCAAAGGACACACATTGCTCACACGGTCAGAGTCAAGGCGAATTTGACTTGTGCCAAGTTTCAAATTTGTCTGGACTCTACGTACCAAGTTACACATATGTATGTGTGTATAAGTGAGGTGTCTGGCATGAGACCTAGAAACAACTTGGGAGGGTGGAAAGAGCACTAGATTTGTATGCTCTGAGTTCAGCTCTTGGCTTGCTCCCTTGTTAGTTCCTTGACCTTGGGCCAGTTATTTCCCCTGAGGGTAAATTTACCTCTTTTCTGTAAAATGGAGGTGATTACAGTACCTTCTTCTCAAAGGTATTCTGAGGCACAAATGAGACATGGAATGTGAGAGAACTTAAAAATGATGAGGCATCCTGCAAATACAGTCAACCTGGAGTTTACCAGCAAACTTGTGTGTCCCAAGGGGTGTGTGATCAGAATGTTGGAAGACCTGGAGTCATGCCGATGTGTTGGTGGTGAAAAAACCCTGCATGGCTTAGCCCCAAAGACACTTCCAGGTCCTGGTGGGTCGGCATGATGTAGTGGGGCTGTGACAGCGTGTAAAGAGTCTAAAGGGACCTTCAACTAAGTCACCTCTAAGTCTCAGTGCCCAGCCCAGTGTTCATTACATGGTCTTCTGCAAATTACTGTGATATAGAATGGAACTGAATCAAGAGCACAAGGAACCTCACGTGCACAAGAGAGAGGAAAAACACACTTCTCCCCTTTATTCTCCCTCCTCCTCCTCCTCCTTATTTTTGTGTTATTTCTCTATCTGGCTGATGTTCAAATAGCTCTAATTATTTGGTTGTCCTTTTACATTTAATTGTTTGCCCATGAATTGATTCATTTATTTAGCAAAATGGATGCAAATGTACAAATTTACAATGTACAAAAGGAGAACATTTAGCTGTGGCATTGACAGGAGACACAAGATCAGGAATGGAGTTCAAGGACTGTTGTTACTAAGCAAGACAGGTGACATCCCCCAATGGCCCCCGCCCCCCATAGCTTCCTTGTCCGTGAAATTGGGAAGATGTGATTCTCGGTGTATGTGTGAACCCACTGAAGGATTCTTAGCAGAACAGATGCCTTCCGGAGAAAACAAGGCAGTCGCCATCCAGGGAGATGGGTTATGAGGACCAATGAATTTATAAGGCAAAGTCTTCAGACCAGGAAAAATTGCGCTCAGGGTTCTGAAGCTCCTGGGAGCCCTTTTGCCTGTAAATTCTTTATGAGGAAGTTAAACCAATTGGCTCCAGTTCTCAGTTTCTCTATAAATGCTACAACATCCTTGGGAGATGTTAAAGCTATTTTTTCCTCTCTAAAAGGCTGAGCAGTGGGGAAAGGAGTTCATAAGCGCTTGTCCCATCCAGCGCTGAGCTATTTGGTGTTTGAAAAATCTTGTAGTCAGCTTAGACTGCCCTAACAAAATGAGAAATTTTATTTTCTTACAGTTCTGGAGGCTGGGAGTCTGGGAGCAGGGCGCCAGCATGGTTGGGTTCTGGTGAAGGCCCTCTTCCTGCTCCCAGATGGCTACCTTCTCACTGTGTGCTCACATGGTGACATCCCAGAGTTCTGATGTCTCTGGGATGAGGGCTCCACCCCTTCTGACCTGTTTAACCCCCATCTCCTTCTTAAAGGCTATATTTTCAGTACAGTTACGTGGCAGGGGAAGGGGTGTTAGGACTTCAGCATATACATTTGAGGGACACAATTTAGTCCATAGCAAATCTCAAATATCAAGTCTATAGAGGTGGAAGGAAGTAGGGTTTAGGAGTCAGACTAACCCAGGTTCAAACCCTGCTTGCTGTCTGTAGCTGAGAGACTTGGGGCAGGTTATTATCCTCTTGGATCCTGTTTCCTCTGTAGAATGGGGACACAAATTCCCAAGGTTTGTGAAGAACCAAGGACTCCACCCAACAGCTTGCAGAACTCAACAGAGGTTAGTCCCCTCCTGTTCTGTCCTCTCCCGAGATGCCACCTCTTGGCTTTTTGCTCTTCACAGGCTGCAGGGATTGAACTGCCCTTGGGTCTGCTTCTCCTGCATTCTGGAATTCCGCAATCTTGAGGCTAGAGCATAGCTCCAGTAGGGGTCACTGGACTTCATCCTTGGCCCCAGTGAAGATAATTATCCCTAAATTTCAGGGTTATGAAGGTAGATGAATATACCATATGGGGAAATACTTAATTTACTTCTTGGCATTTAGTAGATGTTCTCACACCATGGCTTCAGATGAGGCCCGAGGGGGGAGGATGTCAGTCAACAAATATTTATCGGGTGTCCATTATGTGCCAGGCACTAGGGCTATGACAGAGGAAGAAGTAGGCACAATTCTTGCTCTTGTGAAACTGAGGATGTATGGGAAGAAGGGGGACATTCAACAAATTATTATGAAGACTCAAGAGTAGGGCTATTTTTTGGAAAAACGATGCAGAATCAGAAAATGTGCCTAGAGGAGTCTCGGCCACCATCATGTTCACCAGGGAGGGGAGGGGATTTTCCCAGGCTCACACAGTGAGGCTGTGGTAGAACTGATGTCCACACCCTTGCTAAGCTTTGATCTGGGGAAAGGGTCCCTTTGAGAAACCGAAAACTGACAAAACTAGGTGGCCAAGTGTGAGGCTGGAAAGAAGGAAACCTATTATGGGTGCTCAGGAAATATTAGCTCCTGCAGGCCTTTCCCTTAGCCAGCCTTGCCAGCTCATGGCATGGGCTGGATCCAGCCAAGGGCCAAACTGTGGGCACCAGGCTGCTGTGTGCCTCATAGCTCTGAAAACAGCAGGCTGATGACCCAGCTCTCCCATCTGCCACCTCCAATCCATCATCGAGAGACAATGTTGCCTTTACTGCCCACCAGCACTGCTGGGACACTCTGCTTGGAGCTTCAATACATGATCTCATTTAGTTTGTTCTCAAAACAAAAACCTGCAAAGGACCCTTGATCCCTATCCACAGGGTGGAATGTACCCAGCAGCACAGAACTAGTAGGTGCCTGAGTTCAGGTCCACATAAGGTTGTGGGTTTCTAGACCCTTTCTCTTTTTTTTTTGAGTTGGAGTCTCATTCCATTGCCCAGACTGGAGTGCAGTGGCACACTCATGGGCCACCCCAGAATCGAGCTGCTGGGCTCCAGCGATCCTTCCGCCTCAGCCTTCCAAGTAGCCGGAACTATAGGCACGCGCTACCATGCCCAACTAATTTTTGATTTATTGTAGAGATGAGGTCTCGCCAAGTTGCCCAGGCAGATTATTATCCTCTTGGATCCTGTTTCCTTTGTAAAATGGGGACACAAAGTCCCAAGGTTTGTGAAGCACCAAGGACTCCACCCAACAGCTTGCAGAACTCAACAGAGGTTAGACCCCTCCTGTTCTGTCCTCTCCTGAGATGCCACCTCTTGGCTTTTTGCTCTTCATAGGCTACAGGGATTGAGCTGCCCTTGGGTCTGCTTCTTCCGCATTCTGGAACTCCGCAATCCCTTGAGTAAGATTCCATCCCAAACCCACAGGCTCAGTCAATCCCTTCACCTCAGTCCCCAAAGTGCTGGGATTACAGGCTGAGCCACTGAGCCCAGCCTTGGCTTTTACAATGATTATTATGCTAACCGTGAACTAAGGAGGTGAGCTGCACTGGTAAATCTGAATTCCAGCCTGCAGGGTGGTCAGGACTGGTGGACTGATAAGAAAGCGGTCTGAAGTTTACTCTATTTTAAATTAAAACTGCCTACAAGAAACTTATCTATGTCTAACCTTCCTCACTGGGACCATGCCCACCTGACTGGGGCCTCTGAGGCTTCTGTGGCTGCATAGAAGGCATCCACTAGAGGGGCACCTTCGGGCCCCGTTGGCTCATCCCTGCTGGGAGAGGTGCCCTGGGAGGGGGCGGTGGAATTCCTGCCTTAAGTCCCTGGCGCCTCTTCTAATGCCAGCTCAGCTTCCAGCTATGCATCTCTGCTAGAGCATCTCCTGTTTTGGTGTCCTCTGGGCAGCCGCTCCAGGTCTCCATGAATCACAGAGCTACTTCTTAACCCCTGCACACAGTGGGAACCAGAATTCCACGTACCACAAACACATTCACCGGAATTGAGGCATCTCATTTGTTGATACTGTCTGTGCTTAAGGATCGAAGGGGCTTTGATCTGGTGGTTGAAAGATGCAGCTTCTGGTCTCAGCTTTGCCAGGGACTTGCTGAGTGACACGGGCACGTTTCTGCGCCTCTTGTGGGTGTTGAGAGTTTTGGAGTCTGTAAAGTGCATGGGGTGGGTTAGGTGATGTGAGACAGTTGGATCGGGCCAGTTTTGCCAGAAAAGTGGGTTTGGGATGGAATCTTACCCAAGTCACTGAAAAGTTTTGTGACTTTGAGATGGTCACTCGGCCTCTTTGAGCATCAATTTCCTCATCTATAAACTAAAGATAGTAATCTCTATGCCACTGGGTTGGTGGGAGGATCTTTTTTTATTTTTTTTTTGAGTTGGAGTCTCACTCTGTCACCCAGGCTGGAAGGCAGTGGCACATTCACGGCCACCCCAGCGTCAATCCACTGGGCTCCGGCAATCCTTCCGCCTCAGCTTTCCATGTAGCCAGAACTACAGGCACGTGCTACCATGCCCAGCTAATTTTTGATTTATTGTAGAGACGAGGTCTCTCCAAGTTGCCTGGGCTGGTCTTGAACCCGCGGGCTCAGGCAATCCACTCGCCTCAGCCTCCCAAAGTGCTGAGATTACAGGCTGAGCCATCGAGCCCGGTGGTGGGAGGATCTTATGAGAAAATGCACATAACATCACTGAGCCCAATGCCAGGGCCACAGTGAATACTCAGTTAAAAATTGCTTCTGTCTTTCATCTGCCCATTGTGTGAATTGAATTGTTCCCCACCCCCTCAAAGATATGTTAAATTCTTAACCCCCAGTACCTGTGAATGCAATTGTATTTGGAAACAGGATCTTTCCTATTAAGGTGGGGACATATTGAACTCGGTGGGCCCTGATTCAATGATTGGTGTCCTTAAAAGAATAGAGAGATTTTGAGACACACAGACACATAGGGAGATCACCATCTAAAGACAGTGGCAGAGACTGGAGCACTACAGCTATGGAAGGAGAAGGTTCTATTCTAAATCTCGGGGGACATGTTCCTGCCAACACCTTCATTTCAGATTTCTAGATCCCAGAACTGTGAGAGAATAAATGTCTATTGTATTAAGCCACTCACTTTGTGGTGGTTTGTTGTGGTACTCTCAGGAAACGAAAACACTGGCCTTCTGAGTCCCTTCCAAATGAGATATTTTAGGATCTATCTATTTAATTGCTCAGTTGTAAAAGAAACATGCAGTTGCAGGGGAGGGACTGAATGAATACCATTGACTCATAAATGAGATGGGGTGAGGGGCACACAAGAGAAATGTGGTAGAAAAAAACACAGCAATTCTGTTTCTGCATTCCTCAGGTAAGACTTAAAGAGGTTGAAGCTGAAAGGGCTCCACTCATGCCTTCTTCTCTCTGGCCCATTTTAATGGTGGGGAAACTGAGACCCAGGCAATGGGCGAACAGTAGTTAATGTTATCAACACCTGTAGTAGTAAAAAAAAAATAGCACCCCAGAAGATGTTCACTTTAAATCCTTGGGGCCTGTGAATGTCACCTTATATGGCAAAAGATGTGGTTAAGGAACTTGAGAGGAACAGCGTCGGAGGTCTACCTGCATGCCAGGCAGCAAATGATTTCAATCTGTTTGTATCTTTGCATCCAGAGTATGTCTTCTATATCCAGAGTATAGTTGAATCCTGTTTTTTTTTTTGAGTTGGAGTCTCACTCCTCACCCTGGCTGGAGTACAATGGCATGCTCAAGGCCACCTCAGTGTAGACCTGCTGGGTTCAGGCTATCCTTCCGCCTCAGCCTTCCAAGTAGTTGGAACTACAGGTGCGCGCTACCATGCCCGGCTAATTTTTTGATTTATTGTATCATTTTACTTTTGTTTTCTGTATGTTTTTTGTTCCTCAATTTCTCTTTTACTTCTTTCCTTTAAATTAAGTGAATCTCTTCCAATGCAACATTTTAATTACTTTAATGATTTTTCCTATATTTTTGGTATTATTTCCTCAGTGGTTATTCTAGGGCTCACCATATACATCTTAATTTGTTAGAATTTGCTGTCTATTTTTACTAACTTAATTCCAGTGATATTTAACTTAAGTTCCAGTGAAACAGAGTTCTAGTTCTTTCCCCACTTATTTATAATATTGTTGTTAAACATATTATATCTGTATATGTTATAAACCTGACGATACATTGTCATAGTGTTACTTTATGTACTTTTATATCTTTTAAAGAAGTATAAGTATATACTTATAAGTTTTGTAATATTAACTTCTATATTTCCTAATTCTGGGTCTCTTCATTTGTTCTTGTGAATTGAGCTACCACAGGGAGTTATTGTCTTGCTCAGTACAAAGTTGGTTCCCCACTCATCTCCTTTGTGCTGTTAATGATGGATATATGTTTTGGCCCCACAATACAAGTATATATTATTTTATAAAATTGCTTTTTAAATCAGTTAAGAGAACAAATATGCATTTATAATATCTTTTATAATTCCATAGTTATCTATATTCATGGTCTTTTTTTTTCATGTAGATTTGATTTGTTGTCTTGGGTTATTCACTTTCAGTCTGAGAATTTATATTGGTATTTATTCTTTTTATTTTATTTTATTTTTTGAGTCAGGGTCTCACTGTGCTGCCCAGGCTGAAGTGCAGTGACATGTTCATGGCTCACTGCAGCCTTGACCTCCTGGGCTCAGGTGATCCTCCCACCCCAGCTTCCCTATTAGCTGGGACTACAGGCACACACCATCATGCTTGGCTAATTTTTTGATTTTTTAAAATAGAGATGAGGTCTTGTTGTGTTGCTTAGGCTGGTCTTGAACTTCTGGACTCAAGCAATTTTCCCACCTTGGCCTTTCAAAGTGCTGGAATTGTAAATGGGAGCCACCATGCCTGGCCTGGTATTTATTCTAAGCCAGGTCTGCTAGCAATGAGTTCTGTTTGTGTTTATCTAGGAATATATTTTTGAAAAATCACTTTAATGAATATGGGGTTCTTTGTTGACAGCTGTTTTCTTTGTTGACAGCTGTTTTCTTTCAGAACTTGGATATTGTCCCACTGTGTTCTGACCGCCATTGTTTCTGATGAGAGGTCAGTCATAAATCATATTGTGGTTCCCTTTGAAAGTGATGATTTGGGCTGGGCATGGTGGTTCAAGCCTTTACCCCCAGCACTCTGGGAAGCTGAGGTGAGAGGATTGCCTGAGCCCATGGGTTCGAGACCAGCCCGGGCAACTTGATGAAACCTCGTCTCTACAATAAATAAAAAATGAGCCAGGCATGGAGTATGCACCTGTAGTTCTGGCTACTTGGAAGGCTGAGGCGGATGAATCGCCTGAGCCCAGCAGGTCAACACTGGAGTTACCATGATGAGTGTGCCACTGTACTCCAGCTTTGGCGATGGAGTGAGACTCAGACTCAAAAGAAAAAGAAAAGAAAGTGATGATTTGTTTTTCTTTTGTTGCTTCCAAGATTTTCTCCTTGTCTTTGGTCTTCTGCACTTTTTATTATGATGTGTTTGCTTGTGAATGTCTTTGTGCTACCCTATGTGGAATCTGTTGAACTTCTTAGATGTGTAAATTAATATTTTTCATGAAATTTAGGAAGTTTTCAGTCATTGTTTATTTGAATATTTTTTCTTCTTTGTCTTTTTTTTTTTTAATATTTTTTCTGCTCTTTTCTCTCTCTTCCTTTTCTGGAGCACCTATTATGCACTTGTTGGTGCACTTAATGGTGTCTCACATTTATCTGAGGCTCTGTTCATTTTTCTTCATTCTTTTTCTCTGTCCTTCAAATTGCATAATCTCTATCGATCTATCTTCTTAGATCTTCTACTGTTAAGCTCATCTAGTGCAAATTGCATTCTGGTTATTACTTTTCAACTTCAGAGTTTTCATTTCTTTTTTAAAAAAAATTTCTATCTTTTATTGATAGTCTCTATTTGATGAGACATTGTCATCATAATTCCCTTTACCCTACTGTGATCATGGTTTATTTTACTCTAACCATGGCTTCCTTTAGTTCTTTGAGCATATTTATAATGGCTACTTTGAAATCTCTGTCTATTAAATCTGATATCCGGTTGCTCTCATTTTCTGTTGCCTGCTTTTTCTCTCATGTATGGGTCAGATTTTTCTGTTTCTTTACAAATTTTTTTTGTTGTTGCAAACTGGATATTTTAGACGATATATTGTAGCAACTCTTGAGTACTCAGACTCAAAAGACTCAATAACTTTTCCCTTTCCCTCTGGGGCTTGTTATTGTTATTTTATTATTTATTTGTTTAGTGACTGGCTGTACTATTTCAGTGAAGTCAATTTCTAATCCTCACAGTTTAGTCTCTGACGTTGCTTTTCAGAGAACATAGCCTTGGGCATATACTCAGTTACTCTGGGATAACAGTGGATTTGGGAGGGCTCTCATTGCTTCTTTCCCTCATCATACCCATATGTTAAACTCCACAAATTGCTGGCTGATTTCCCTACTGTTTTCAACAATACCCTAGCTTGCTGTATTCACTGATTTAATTAAATTTGGGATCCTTTGAGGGATGGTTTTTGAGGTCAGTGTTTGAGATTTGTTCTGACTCTAGGAAGAAGGATCTTCTTAGCTGTCTTTCCCCCTGGTCTTTCTGTCAAACTAGTTGGCCTATGGTTTAGTTATAGCTCCAATGAATCTACTAGTTTTCTCTTAATTGCTTTTCACCATAGCCTCCATTGCTTGTGAGAGTGCCCTTAGACTTGGAGGAAACCCCCACCTCTCAGCTTTACTGACTTTGCCTCTATAGTAGAAGTCTGGGGGAAGGATGAGGAAAGCTGGCATCTTTCTCCTTTCTGGAAGACAGGAAGATAGCTGGGTAGAAGGAAGGATGTCAGACAGAGCTTTATGTTCTTGGCTGCACCTGTCTGGTTCCCTGGTTCCCTGAATGACCTCACTGAGTGAAAGTCACCTCTGTGGAGTTTGGGTCACTCTGATCTGGATTGTGGGGAGGAGGAAGCAGGTTATAGTCCAAGTGCTACCAATTCTCACTCTTTTTGTTGGGTTCATGTAGATTTTCTTGAATAAATGTTTATTCATTTGCTTTATGTCCTTAGGACTATTTTCAGAGAATTTAAATGACTTTTAAAAAAAAAAAATTTTCACCAGTTTCACTAGGAAGCAGGTTTATGAGCATGTTGCCATGCTGGAAGTGGAAACTTTTTATAGAAATTGTTATAATCTTATAGCAACGATCTAATTGTTTCTGAATCTGTCTGCAATAAAACAAAGCTATTATTGCTATGTCAATGGCTTAAATATTCTAGATATGGGTGTGGTATGAGTATATGCAAATATTTTCTCAATAACTTTTTGCTGCTTAAGGGTAATTTCAGGCATATTTTCATAAAGGATGATAAATTTGGACTTGTATGATTTTTTTAAAAATCACTATTCTTTCAACTGAGACTTTCTGTTGATCTGAAAGACAAGTGTCATGGTAAGAGCCTGAAATTTGGGGTCAGAAAAACTTTGGTTCATAACTCAGTTCAGTACAAGCAAACCACTTAGTTTGTCTGATCTTCAGATTCTTCACCTAGAAAATGGAAATAACACCTACTCCCTCTTAGTAACAGGAGCTCAAGAGTTTATTGGCCCCAAGTGGTTGCCTAACTAGAGGCGATTTTCCCAGTTGCCCTTGTGACCCGTATAATCATGTGACTAAGAGTTGGTCAATGGAATGTGACAGAAGTGATGTGTGTAACTTCCAGATCACTTTTTTCTTGGATTCAGAGTCTCACTCTGTCACCCAGGCTGGAATGTAGTAGTATAATCACCACCGCTGCAGCCTCGACCTGCTGGGCTCAGGTGATCCTTCTGCCTCAGTCTGTCAAGTAGCTGGAAATAAAGGCATGCGCCACCACGCCTGGCTAATTTTTTTGATTTATTGTAGTGATGAGGTCTTGCCAAGTTGCCCAGACTGTTCTTGAACCTGTGGGCTCAGGCAATCCTCTCACCTTGCCCTTCCAAAGAGCTGGGAGTATAGGCATGAGCCACTGTGCCCAGCCATGCCTAGCTAATTTTTTGATTTATTGTGGAGACAAGAACTTGCCATGTTGCCCAGTCTAGTCTCAAATTCCTGAGCTCTGGCAATCCTCCCTTCTCGGCCTCCCAAAATGCTGAGATTATAAATGTGTATAAATGTATAAATTCTCAGTCCCGGATCACATTTTTTATTAGGAAATTACATACCTTCCTCTTTTCTTTCTCTCCCTTTTCTGTGGATTATAATATAAAGGTGACTATATGAGTGAATTATGACCATGGCATGAAGATAACACCCTAGGGCATGACAAAGTAATAAGACAGGAGGAACAAAAATGCTGGAAAAGTTTTGAACCTTGATCTGGGTGGCCAATACACAGGTGTATACATATATAAAAATTAATTGAGCTATCTTCTTAAGATTTCTGTGTCCAGGCCGGGCTTGGCGGTTCAACCTATAATCCTAGCCATTTGGGAGGCCAAGGTGAGTGGATTGCTTGAGCCCACGAATTCAAGAGCAGTCTGGGCAACTTGTTAAGACCTCATCTCTACAATAAATAAAAAATTATCCGGATGTGGTAGCACACACGTGTAGTTCCAGCTACTTGGAAGGCTGAGGCGGAAGGATCGCCGGAGCCCAGCAGGTCGAGGCTGCGGTGGCTGGGAGCAGCCACCGCACTCCAGTCTGGGCGACAGAGTGAGACTCCAACTCAATAACAAAAAACGGGGCGGCGGGGGGGCAGGCAACCCCTTTGGGTCCCCGTCCACTGTGGGAGCTTTTCTATCCTCTCA